>JAFIRS010004148.1:0-98990 GCA_018342105.1 Gonioctena quinquepunctata | reverse complement strand
TCTTTTTACTTTCACTTTTTACTTTCACTCTTTTACTCTCACTCTTTTACTCTCACTCTTTTACTCTCACTCTTTCACTCTCACTCTTTTACTCTCACTCTTTTACTCTCACTCTTTTACTCTCACTCTTCTACTCTCACTCTTTTACTTTCACTCTTTTACTTTCACTCTTTTACTTTCACCCTTTTACTTTCACTCTTCCACTTTCACTCTTTCACTTTCACTCTTTCACTTTCACTCTTTCACTTTCACTCTTTCACTTTCACTCTTTCACTTTCACTCTTTCACTTTCACTCTTTCACTTTCACTCTTTCACTTTCACTCTTTCACTTTCACTCTTTCACTTTCACTCTTTCACTTTCACTCTTTCACTTTCACTCTTTCACTTTCACTCTTTCACTTCCACTCTTCTTCTTACTGAGACGTCCGATTCCGATAATTTGAAAGATGAAATCCACCCCTAAGGGTGGCAAAATGAAGGATATTAATCACTCACCCTCTGAATTCTGGTCCGTTAACCGATCAGCTATAACTTTGTACTGGGATCTTCGATTTGGATGATTCTTCTTTCATCAGATAGGGTATACCTCATAGTTGATCATATTTGGATTTCGAATGGAATTATCCACCCTTACGGGTTGAAAAATTGGGGATAATTGATTTTTAACTTGTGAACATTAGCACACATATGTAGTTGACAATGACAGATTGCTAGAATCATTATCACAATCAATATATCAATCAATGAGAGGATGGAATGATATACAAAGTAATGAGATAAACCAACCAGAACAACAAAAATAATTTATATTACAACAAATAGTAAAAGTATTATTATTTAACTGGTATTAGTTGAAGTAAGGTGAGTAAGTAAAGATTTTTGAAGTAATCAAAAAACAAGCAGTTAGTAATCAGTAGATTTCAGCCACAAAAAATTGAAAAATAAAAACTTTTTAACAAAATATTAAACCGACTAAATACGGATATGAAAAGTGAAAAATAAAATAAACCTCAAAGTCTCAATAACTGAGCTCCTAAACTAATGTAAGTAACTAATTTTGAGTCGGCGCCAAACAATCAATCAACGATGATCATGAAATTACTTCAAAAAAATCATTAGAATGTCACCGCCCAACTCGATGCCATCATTTTACGCCTTACCTAATTCATTTGGTGGTTTGTTTGGCGCCGACTCAAAATGAGTTACTTACATTAGTTTAGGAGCTCAGTTATTGAGACTAAGAAGGTTTATTTTATTTTCTACTTTTCAGTTCCATATTTCGTCGGATTAATTTTTTGTTAAGAAGTTTTTATTAACTAGAGAAAATAAATTATTATTATTATTCCTGTTCTGTTAAACGAAACTCCCAATTTTGACTATGCCCATTTTGACTATCTTTTACCCCACTTTTCTTATGAAAATTCATCAAAATGTCTGTTTCTGACGATGGCAAACAGCAATATGCTGATGCTGAAGTAGGAAATGATCCCGAACTCGAACCGTACAAATTATCTGAAATTTTCTCTATCTTTCCTGAGTACGATGGAGATCCAATCTCTTCAAATACTTTCTTGAATGCCTGTGACCATGCTCAACAAATGGCAGTCGGTCAACAAAAATATTCTGCTTCCCACTCTTTGATTTCTAGCACTCCTGTTATGCCAAGGTTGTACGGACTCCCAAAGATAATGATATTAAAGATTTAACGGGATTCAAACCCACATACTCGGTAATTATTACCCTAGATCTAAAACAGAGACTCAACAACGTAGATTTACCAGCTGAGAACTGCTTGATGATATATTTCGATGTATCCAACCTTTTCTCTTCAGTTCCAAAATCTGAAACACTGCCCTTAGTCAAGGAAATCTCGAACTTATCTAATATCGATGATGACTGTACGACCCACATTTTGACTCTTCTCAATTTCTGTCTTTCACAGGATTTTTTCGTTTTTAATAACAAATATTATCAGCAACCAGAAGGCCTTGCTATGGGAAGTTGCTTATGACCTTTCCTAGCAGATATTTTCAAGAATAATTTGGAAAACAGGTTTATTGTCACTGACAACAACCCTGAAATCTTATACTGGTACAGGTACGTTGATGATTGTCTTCCCCAAAGGCAACGGAGATACTGCGGTTAGACTCCTAAATAAAATCATTTCCATACACCCCAGTATTGAATTCACTCTTGTAATTGAAGAAAATAATAAATTAAATTCCTTAGATCTAACTATCGACAAAAATTGCAACAATTTAAATTTTAGCATTTATAGGAAACCAACACAGGCTGACCATGTAATACCGAACTTTTCAAATCACCCACATCAACACAAAATGGCTGCTTTCAATTGCTATATACACAGACTTTTAAACATACCTCTCTCTACAGGTAGTTACCTAGCAGAGATTAACACTTTGACACAAATAGCTTCTAACAACAACTATACCCTAACTTGATTAATTATCTCATTCAGAAAATTAAAAACAAAAAGAATTGAATTCAGCCTTCCCAAAAACTGAACCAACAAAATTCAATTTCCTTCAATCAGATTTCAAATGAAATTGCAGGTTGCATAACCAAAAATTGTAAGGAAAATGTCAAAGTTGCCTTCTAAACAATGAACAACATAAATAGAGATTTTGTCAACAGTAAAGATAAAATCGATAAACTTTCTAAAAGTGGTATTAACAAACTGAATTGCGGAGATTGTACAGCGTCATACATCGGTAAGACGTAGACCTTTGGATGTTCAAATAACCGAACACCTTAACGAAAATAAAAAATCAGCTATTGGTCATCATCTCAGATTCAATAAACGCAATTTTACCCCAAATAGAAATTCAAAAATTCTACATGAAATCAGACAAAAGAACAACACTAAGTTAGACTTAATTTTTTATTTTTTTTTATGTTCTGGTTCCCACGAAAAGGGATATCCTGTAATGTTCAGAGAACATCGTGGGAACCAAGGGAAAGAAGGTAGGAGTTGGTGTTCTTCTTAAATTTCTGGAGGTTGTATGCCTCGGGGAACACCTCCCTAGGCAATGAGTTCCAAAGCCTCGCTGTTCGTTGGATGAACGAGTCTTTGGAAAGTGATGTTCTGCAGGTCTCCAAAGTGACCACGAAGGGGTGTGATGACTGAACTTGACGGGTTAATCTCGAAACTTCATGGAAGATCTTTACATTAACAAAGAATTGGAAAACAATGACCTTTGTCTGAATTCACAAGTCAATTTAATTAGATCTTTTATTCCACTTCACAGACGTCTGCAATAAATAAATAAAATAATTTCAATGTCATTTAATCAAGCTCTTCTTTCTCTATGATGATTCACTTCAGAAACACTCTAGCATTTTGTTCCTAGCCAACTCCCACTCAGATAACACTTTTTTCACTCTAGAGTCACTCTTCTTCACTCCAAAATGGAATAGAACGCCATCTGTGTTTGCCACCTTCTGGCTAATGTTTCTACGGTTCTGAGCCATGTGTCACTCTTGTCAATGTCAACGTCAACATCTACTTCCTTCTTCACTTCAACATTGACTTCCATGAAACCATTAATCTTTATGAGTTCTTAATTAAGACTGGAATAGAAAATCAAATAACTATCTGAATAAAAATGCAAATTTTCAATTTCAGATTTTTTCTTTTGAGTTAGGGCCTTTTCAGAATATCTATCAGATGTAGTTCAATGTCCAGCGTGGCTTTAGCCGGGGAAGTAGTTGTTTTCTGTTAGACATTCACAAAAAATAACTTCATTTTAATCGTGGATTTTTCAATTCACAGAAAAATCTTTCTATTAATTTTCAATTGAGAATGTTTCCCTTTTCAACATGAATACCCCACAAGAGGTTATCTTGACGATGGAAGATAGTGACTAAGGTTTATCTTTCAGTCGCAGATGATTCCACATCTGATTTTATGAACATCCTGTTTATATTTTCAACAAATCAATCTATGATACCCCATGACAGGTTTTAATGTCAGAAAACACTAATTTCAAAGTGTCTCTCCAGAAGAAATGATTCTAACTTTTTCCATCTTTGCAAAGTGAGATTGCTTCTTGAAAATGTGTTTCCCATTTCTTCCGGTCTTCCTGATGATCGTGGAAGCGTGAAATAGATTTTCGTCGACAAAAATGTATTGAAGACCTAGTGAATGCGATGTCTCTCCTGCGTCAATGTTATGAATGATTTCTGGTGAGTACTCTCTTTTGGAAAACATTCTTCTTTGCCTCATTCATCTTTATGAGTTCTTAATTAAGACTGGAATAGAAAATCAAATAACTATCTGAATGAAAATGCAAATTTTCAATTTCAGATTTTTTCTTTTGAGTTAGGGCCTTTTCAGAATATCTATCAGATGTAGTTCAATGTCCAGCGTGGCTTTAGCCGGGGAAGTAGTTGTTTTCTGTTAGACATTCACAAAAAATAACTTCATTTTAATCGTGGATTTTTCAATTCACAGAAAAATCTTTCTATTAATTTTCAATTGAGAATGTTTCCCTTTTCAACATAATTTTAAAATAATGGATTACACCAATTCATAACACATGAGTGATTTTTAAGAAATGTTTCAACATGTTATATGTACTTAAGGTTTTTACCTCTTCCATACAAACTGGAAACAGTTTTGATGGACTTCTTGCAAACCTGAGGAGTAAGTAACCTGAAAATCTTTATCATTCAAAATGTCAAAATATTTCATATAAAATTTCATCTAGGTGTTACTTATTTGCAGGTACGCACTGAAGATTACTATTATATAGTCGAAAGCGCTCTGGTACGAATTTAAAAATTAAAAATAATTTTGCACTAAATACAAAATTCTTTCACTCCTGATATTTCATTACGTGCACACAGCTCCAAAATCTTCAACAAAAACTTTTGCTAACGTATCACATTAGAAACAAATTAAAACAAACATACAGAGTTGTTGCTTTCATAATTATACTTCCCCCGATGCAAGTGCTGGATGTCCACTAAAGAATGTTTTGACTGCCTCATTCAAATACTATAATAACTCCGGAAGAATCCATACAATCCTAGATGGAAGACATACATCTTTCATGAAAGCCCTGGAAGATTATCTCTCCAATGCTCTCGTGTCTGTTTTCGGAAAGCGGCGAAAGGCATTTTGCGCGTGTCCTGGATTACATACCTATATTGGCGATTGAAAATGTGTTTATAAAGGCTTTCACATCTGTCGTCATTTCCCATCGAGTCGTGTTGTCACGCACGCAATGTGGCCTGGATGTGGCCCAAATGTGGCACACCGCAGCCCTGCATGTTTGTACTAGCTTTCTCCCTCTCTCGTCATACCACCACCGCCATGTTTGCTGTTTACCACTGTGTTAATCGGATTTATATTTCGCGTACATTGAGAATATTCCTCGATTTATACCGATGGAATTATTCGTACATTACTTGGTATTATATGATGAAGACTGTGCTGATTGGGATTTGATGCGAGAAACGCCCGTTCATGGAAGGCTGATTCGCAAGATTTTGTCGGAGATCCAAGTTGAATTGAACGACTCCCAATTAAATGCTTGTTGATGTGAAACTAGGATTATGGAATTGTTAAATTTCCAAACAGGTTGAAACCTTATTGGAAGAAAAACATATTGAACGGAAAAAGTTATAACGGTCTAAGAGTATATTACTGAGATTTTGATACGGGGCTACATGAAGATAGCAGGGATATTTGAAAATTAAGTCAGCCTTTTCCATGAATAGGGGCTGCCGCCCAGAAAATATGGTTTATGATAGTTAAATGTGTATGGTAATGCATTCTGTGAAAAAATTCATTCCATGCTGATCTCCCAATAATATCGAAGCGCCGTTATTATACTGAAATCGAAGAAAGAAGTTACATTTCCTGACTACTTAAATTGCATATGGAGGATATTTTCCAGTCTCAAAATTAATGAAAAATGTGGATGGAAATATTCAAGAAAGCAACGAAATTATTATCCCGCAATGGTATGTTCAATTTTTACTAAAAATATTTTTTACTCTACGATTGACAACTGTGCAGAAAATTCTGCATCATGGACGAGTTTATGTTTTGGAAACTATATCTGTCCAAAAATCGTTAAGGCATTATAAAGTACGAACTAGAAAACTGAACTGCTATGGAAACGCTATTGGGAATTCAAAATAACGGATACTCCCTCTGGTGTCTGTTTTTGAGACTATATATACGTACATTGTTTACTTCCAAAAGCATTAATGTTTATATGATTTTAGCCATTGTGTACCTAAAACTTGTCGAATATCTCTTGTGATTGTTGATATTTAATGAAATTCTTGTTTACCTGGTGAATGTTCTGTTGACTATTGTACGTCCTCGAGTGAAAATATGAGCGATTCAAGTTCCAATCATTATTGTTGCGTACCTCAATGTGACTCTTGGCAAAACGATACCGTTGTACTGGACTAAGTTTTCATCATTTTCCGTGAGAAAATGAACGTAACGTTCTGGTGCAGACTAATCTAGGATTGAGCAAGACTATAGACAGACGATGGGCTCTTGAAGATGAATACAGTCCCCTCCCAAAATCTTCCTGAAACGTCTGTGGCCAAGAAAAAGAGTGGGTTTTTGGTGAAAAAAGAATTTCAGTCGGATGAAATATGGCTGACTGTCGCGTGTTGAAAAAATAACATTTGATTGAAAATTTAGTCTTTAGTTTTTTTCTGGTTTTTGATGGCTTATTTCAAAGTATGTGAATAGGCCTTCCAAACAGTGAAAGAATTTTCTGAATAACTCTATTAGACTAGGAGTTATAGTGCCTTCATTTTGATTTTTGGAATATTTCAATTTTTTTCGTTTTTTCCACGCTGGAATGTCGTAGATTTGAATTACATGTGTGGAATAACATAAAAAATCGACCTGCACAGGTCCCATTTTGATATACCGCAAAAATGGGTCATTGAAAGATAATCCATCGCTTCCACCGGACTAAAGAGTTGTGATTCACGAAAAAGATCTCGATTGCCATTCAAAGAGGTAATGCGAGCACTCATCAATTTATATATTATATTCACGGTGAGTTGAGAGGAAAGAGATATTATTCAACATACCGAAAATTATTCATACAGTATGGAAAAAGAGTGACTATATATGTATATCTAGGTGATGACACATTTTCACACCATCTTGTTTGTTTTAGATGAAATAAAAAAACTGTTTCTGTTATTTTTATCTTCAATTCGAACATTCACAAATAATGTGTGATATTTCTCCAAAATAATTCATAACAATAATTCCCAATGACTTCACTTAGCTGTCCAAAAACTTCGAAAAAAATTTTTTTTGCAAGCAAATTAGAATATACTTTGTCTTCTTCAAAGTGAGTTTTCGCAAATGATATCGTCTTAAGATTTGAATACACTACTTCACTAGAGTCATGAAATGGATAAAACTACACAACAAAACTGGAAAATAATACCAAATGGAAATATTTTAAGGAAAACTCCAAACACAAGTGTATAACTTCTGAGAAAACAGTCAAACAATATACGTATCTCTGGTTTGAATTTTCGCCAATCCTGCGCTGGCATCTAATTTTGAACTCCTAATCAACGTAAACCGCTGTAAGGACCGAGTACTAATCAAAGACGATGTAATACCCTGTATGGTATTATTGTTTTATCAGTAGTTGAAATACTGAAAGAGCGTATATCTCCGCTAGTTAGAAATTATAACTGCTTCTCCGAAAAAAACATGCCTTTCACGAGGACAGATCGTATTATTGTATCGGAATTCAGTATGAGTTAAATTATTACATAGTAGCGAAATATTCGACGGATGTATTGACTTGACCATTCGAGATACTTGACCATTCTTTTCGTCATGTGACGTCGCGCTAGCGGATTTTCGCTGAGTCGAGCAATGTCAAGAACACCCAAATTGTACTTTGCACAGTTATAGGGCTTTGGGGCCACTTGAGAGCCAATCAGAAAAATTAGCGCGAGAAGCAGACTCAGGGTGGCGTCTCTTGAGCTGGAGATGCGTGAAAAGGTCAATTCTGGGAGGTCTAAGAGAGCGTCCGCTTATTACGCGCGACAAGCTGCCGCTAGCTACTGGGCCGACGGATAAGTCTGTATCCGAAATAATAGCTCGACGCGAGAAACGTTTGACTTGTCGAAAATTAATGTATAAACATTTTGTTTCGAGTGACTTTTTCGGGAACTAGTGTTTATATTCTATCAAATAATGGAAATTTTGGTGAGGGCCGAGTGTCCATAGTGATGTTATACGAGAATAACATGAAAATACCGTTGGGATCACTTGAAGATGGGAAAATATACTCTGTTATGGAAGAAAAATTGTTGCAGACTTGGTAAGTTGCGACGCCTATAGTGAACCATGAAATCTTTCTGAGTATAACAAGGAACTCGGGAGATCGGAAAGGAGAACTTGGAGGCAAAAGTGTAATGGGATTACGGAATTAGCCCCCGCTCAACACTTCCAGAAAGTTCTTTCTAAATACCATACCAAAACATCGGTCCGATCAAAAAGCCGAACGCTGGATATGCAGAAAACCAGAGGGAAAGCATGTGTTCTCATCCAGACACACTTTCCTGAGTCCAAGGTTGTTGATCATGAACTGAAAAGTGCTCAGCTAGAAGGGGTTGTCACCAACCCTAACATAACCAGCAGGAGCCTAGTGGGGAAAATCTTCACTATAAAGATTAAATGGGCCATTGAGAGCTTCCAACCTTTTGAATCAGCCAGAAAGGACGGAATATTCTCCTACTCATTACAAAATGGCCTTGATTGAAGCTGTCCAAGGCCAGTTTCATTTTCGGTCACATACCGAAAGCCTGGAGGAAGGCTGCAGTGGTGTTCTTACTGAAGACTGGGAGACGTCCCTCAGACGAACCAAAGTCTTATCGCTCCATCAGTCTCACCCATTTTGTCCTGAAAATAATGGAGAGAAGTATAGACTGGTATATGAGAAGTGAAAAACTTTTGGACAGACCTCTTCACAAAAAACAGTTCGCCTATCAAGCAGGAAAATCAACGATCAATGCTCTACAATGCTCAGTAGGAAGCATTGAAAAACATATTTGGCCAAAGAAATGACTATGTGCATTCATGAATATAGAGGGTGCTTTCGATAACACCTCATATGACTCCATAATCAGATCGCTAGAGGAAAGGAATATAAACACTTCACTGATCAGATGGGCACATGCAATGCTGAGAAGCAGTATCATTGTAGCTGCTCTCGAAGAGGAAACGGTCAAAATTATAGCGGAAAAAGGTTGTCCCTAAGGCGGGGTCCTATCGTCTTTGCTGTGGTCACTGACTGTGGATAATCTGATAGTGAAGCTACATAAATTTGGAATTACGACTCAAGGTTACGCAGATGAATATTTATAATAATTATCTTCATTCACCACATATTACAATAATAAATAAGTAATTATAATAATAAAATAATTCTTTTGAGTAAAACATGGGATTTTGCGGTGAATAAATAGAACTTTCCCCGCTAAAGGAAATTTATTTGTGGATAGGTTTTATCTGAAGAAGAAGATGGATCATGATGATTTGAGAATGAAAACTTAAAGTTACGGGTAGAGTGTGACATAATATTTAACATGATACAATTCAGAAATACAATAGACAAGCCAATTTACACGAAAATATACAAAATACAGAATATACACGAAGGGATATACATTTCTTCAGGGAAATAAGAGCTTTAAAAAAAAGAAACGGTGTCCAATGGATAAACCATGTAAAAAGCCGTGAGATGCATGGAAATATTAACTCACTTAAGTTCAGTGAAGAACTTTTCCGTGAGTAAACGTCCATATTTCTTTTCTTTTTATGGTTTGAATATTTTCCAAAGGATACATGTATATCATCAAAGTTTTGTTTGAATATTTCTCGAAGAAAACAGGGCTGGTTAAAAAATAAAACAAATATAAAAAACGCTGTTTATAAAATTACAGAATGTCGTTCAGTTAAAAACCTTTTTAACAAAAAATTAAACCGACGAAATACGGAACTGAAAAGTAAAAAATAAAATATACCTTCTTAATCTCAGTAACTAAGCTCCTAAACTAATGTAAGTAACTAATTTTGAGTCGGCGCCAAACAAACAAGCAACTGCATTAGGTAAGGCGTAAAATGATGGCATCGAGTTGCGCGGTGACATTCTGATAATTTTTTTAAAGTAATTTAATGATGATTCGTTGATTGTTTGTTTGGCGCCGACTCAAAATTAGTTACTTACATTAGTTTAGGAGCTTAGTTACTGAGACTAAGAAGGTTTATTTTATTTTTTACTTTTCAGTTCCGTGTTTCGTCGGTTTAATTTTTTGTTAAAAAGTTTTTATTTTTAAATTTTTTATGGCTGAAGTATACTAATTACTACCTACTTGTTTTTTGATTACTTCCAAAATACTTACCTACCCACCTTTCTTCAACTATTACCAGGTAAATAATATGATTATCTACTTTTACTATTTGTTGTAATATAAATTATTTTTGTTGTTTTGGTTAGTTCATTCCATTACTTCGAATCTCAGACCATCCTCTCATAGAATATAATAGTTTTGACGGACGTGGAACAGAAATAATGTCGTTTGTTTGAAGGTTGTAGACGATGTGGTAACTTGATTACTATCGTTTCGGACGTCCATCGTCTTGATGTATTTGAAAGGTTTTCACGACGTTTCGAATGCTTGTATCTGCAATCGTCTTCAGGTGAATACTGACAAGTTTAGGTGCTACTTACCAATTTATATTACTGTCGGCGCAATGATGCGTGCAATTCCGCCATGTGCAGCGGTGCGTGAAATTTCGCGCGGTGTGGTGGTGCGTGAAGTTTCGCGCCTCTGCAGCCCGCCAGAAAGAGCAATCAGGGGCTTCCATACGTTCTTGATCTCAACGCTTGGTTGACTAAAGGCGTTATTGGCTTCGATGTAGGCGGCCTCTTTGAACTTTCGTTTGAACCAATGCTTCTCTCTATGTAGAACACTTGCGTCGTCCCATAGAACTCGATGGTGCTCAGTCCAGGCGTGGTCAGCGATTCCCGATTTTGATGTTTCTCCACGTTGAGTCCATTTCTTGTGCTCATCCAATCTTACCGATAACGGTCTCTTTGTCTCTCCAATGTAGGAATCTCCGCATTCACATGGAACTTCATAAATGCAATTCTTACTGATTTCATTTTTGTTGTCAGGTTTGGTCTTGGTCAGGAAACTCCGTAAAGTACTGCCGGATTGGAAGCAGCTCTTGATGTTGAACTTGTTTCCGATCCTTCTGATCCTCTCGGAGACACCTCTGATGTACGGAAGGCAGATCACTGTGCTTTGTTGTTGCTCTTCAGATGCCTTCGTTCTCCGGAGTTGTTTCAATACTTCTTCTAGGAGTTTCTTGGGATATCCATTCCGGTGGAGGTCCTCTCTGATGTGGTTTAATTCGGCATCCAGTGACTCCACGTCGTTGCATAGGTGCGTCGCTCTCTCCGCCAATGTTCTCACGATCCCTCTCTTCGTCGAACTCGGATGGTTGGAGCTGTAACTGAGGTACTGCCCCGTGTGTGTCTTCTTTCTGTAGACGGAGGTGCGAATTTCGTTGCCTATTCTCTCAACGTTCACATCGAGGAAGGGTAAGGCACTGTTGGTTTCCATCTCCATCGTGAACTTGATCGAATCCCTGATTCTGTTGATCCCTGAGAAGAAATCCTGGAGATGTTCCTCTCCGTGATTCCATACAATGAAGGTGTCATCCACGTACCTCAACCACAGCTTCGGTTTGTATTCTGCCTCCCGTATAGCCAATTCCTCGAACCACTCCATGTATATGTTGTTCCCTTTCTCCAATCATCGCCAACATATACATGGAGTGGTTCGAGGAATTGGCTATACGGGAGGCAGAATACAAACCGAAGCTGTGGTTGAGGTACGTGGATGACACCTTCATTGTATGGAATCACGGAGACGAACATCTCCAGGATTTTCTCAGGGATCAACAGAATCAGGATTCGATCAAGTTCACGATGGAGATGAAACCAACAGTGCCTTACCCTTCCTCGATGTGAACGTTGAGAGAATAGGCAACGAAATTTGCAACTCCGTCTACAGAAAGAAGACACACGGGCAGTACTCAGTTACAGCTCCAACCATCCGAGTTCGACGAAGAGAGGGATCGAGAACATTGGGAGAGCGACGCACCTATGCAACGACGTGAGTCACTGGATGCCGAATTAAACCACATCGAGAGGACCTCCACCAGAATGGATATCCCAGAAACTCCTAGAAGAAGTATTGAAACAACTCCGGAGAACGAAGACATCTGAAGAGCAACAACAAAGCACAGTGATCTGCCTTCCGTACATCAGAGTGTTCCGAAGGATCAGAAGGATCGGAAACAAGTTCAACATCAAGAGCTGCTTCCAATCGGCAGTACTTTCGGAGTTTCTGACCAAGACCAAACCTGACAACAAAATGAAATCAGTAAGAATTGCATTTATGAAGTTCCATGAATGCGGAGATTCACATTGAAGACAAAGAGACCGTTATCGGTAAGATTGATGAGCACAGAAATGGACTCAACGTGGAGAAACATCAAAATCGGGAATCGCTGACCACGCCTGACTGAGCACCATCGAGTTCTATGGGACGACGCAAGTGTTCTACATAGAGAGAGCATTGGTTCAAACGAAAGTTCAAAGAGGCCGCCTACATCGAAGCCAATAACGCCTTTATCAACCAAGCGTTGAGATCAAGAACGTATGAAACCCTGATTGCTCTTTCTGGCGGGCTGAGACGCGAAACTCACGCACCACCACCGCGCGAATTTCACGCACCGCTGCACATGGCGGAATTGCACGCATCATTGCGCCGACAGTAATATAAATTGGTAAGTAGCACCTAAACTTGTCAGTATTCACCTGAAGACGATTGCAGATACAAGCATTCGAAACGTCGTGAAAAACCTTTTAAATACATCAAGACGATAGACGTCCGAAACGATAGTAATCAAGAAATAATGTCAGTAGCGATCTGTCATTGTCAACTACGTATGTGTGTGCCAATGTTCATAAGTGAAAAATCAATTATCCCCTATTTTTCCACCCGTAAGGGTATATAATTCCATTCGAAATCTGAATATAAGGTATTCCCTATCTATTAAAAAAAGAATCATCCAAATCGAAGAGCCCAGTACAAAGTTATGCCTGATAGAATCGGTGAACGGACCAGAATTCAGAGGGTGAGTGATCAATATCCTTCATTTTGCTACCCTTAGGGGTGGATTCCATCTTTTGAATTCAGATGGGACCACCTTCGAAGTACACCCTATCCACTGAAAAAAGAATTATCGGAATCGGACGACCCAGTAAAAAGTTATGCGTGATCATACATAAAAAAATGATGGAAAAAAAAAATACGGGTCGACTAGAGAACCTCCTCCTTTTTGGTTTCGTCGGTTAAAAACACAATATTTACATAAAATTACATTTCATAAGACACATGATAATAATAGTAGAAAAGTAGATACCGTAAATGACATATTCGGAAAGGTTTCAATGGAGTGGAATGAGGGAGATAGCAAGTATAATGAATCAACAGTTGATATGCTGTGAATTGTTGTGTTATCGGTATCCAGGATCCAAATTTCTCGAACTGCCAGAATCTGTATATCAATCCACGGGTTTTCTTTACTACATTAACAACAGGTATGTCCCACCTAAGAAACGAATCAATATGAATTAGGAGCAAACATAACGGGATAATACCAATCCCATGTAGACAGCCCTGAATTTAATCAGAAGCTGATGCGAAAGGTGGAACTAAATGTGAATCCTAGCAAAACTGTTGGTTCCATTCACAAAGAGGCATGGTCTCGCTATAATTTGATCACATTGACCATGAACATGAACAATTTCATCAAAACTACGTTTGTTATTGCCTTCCATTGTGATTCTTTTCTGATAGAATTTTTTGTAATGAACGTTTCATGAAAGTTTCATTATTGATGCACTAATTGTCGAATTTTTACAATGACGTATTCCATGACATTTAATTTATGGCAAAATAATCCGATTTTTATGGAAACTTGCTTTCATTTCGGAAACCAGACTATTTAATGATAATAATAATAATAGGTTTACCAATAAAATGATATAAAATAGATATGAATAATAAAATAATATAAAATAGAGACAATATCAGTACAGCAGGTAAATACAGGTAACCCACAAACGGATGAATCCGTGTGCGTGGGTATATAGATAATAATAATAATAATAATAATAATTTATTGAATCCTTTAAGATCAAATACATGATATAGGATACGTCAAGAACACAAAAAGGTAGACAAATAATCAAAATACCAAAATACAAAATATAAATGTCACATATACACAGATAGAACTAACATTTTATCTGGAATTTAAAACAAATCAAATGTAAAATATAAATGTCATATATACACAGACAGAACTAACATTTTATTTCGAGTTAAAAAATTCAGAAATGCTGTAGAAACAGTTTTCTAACAGATATTTCTTCAATTTCGATTTGAACATATTTTTGTTTTGAATTTTCCTTAGATCAGTTGGAAGATTGTTGAAAAATGTAATTCCTGTATATGACGGACTATTTTTAAAGAATGATGTGTTATGAGTTGGGATCCTGATGAGATCTCCGTTTCTAGTGGAATAGTTATGATGTTGGGAAACAGTGTCGTACATATGTTTCTGTTTCAGAAATAACATTATACATTTAAAAATATATATACATGGATATGTTAAGATATTGAATCTTTTAAAATATTCTCTACACGAATCTCTAATCTTTGGATTGAAAATGAGTCTGATGACACTTTTCTGTAGAATAAATATTCTGTTGGAGTTGCTGGAGCTGCCCCAGATGTTGATATTACAGGAGATGTGGGAGTAGATTATGGCATAATAAATATTGATCAATTGAGTTATATCAAAAATATTTTTCAGTTGTAGAATGGCATAATAACCACTATTTAACTTTTTACAAACAGCATTTATATTTGCTCCCCATCTCATATCACTATCTACGAAAGTTCCGAGAAATTTAGTATTTTCAGAGAGATTAATCACATCATCCATCACTCTTACTTGAAAATTTGTTACAATTTTTGATCTGCGATAGAACTGCATACACACTGTTTTGTCTGAGTTCACAATTAAAGAATTTTTTTCACACCAGGTTGTGAATTCCTTTGACAATATATTCAATTTACCTTGGAGTTCCTCGGGACTGTCAGCATCAGCAGCCAAAGTTGAATCATCAGCATAGAGAACTATACATTGTGTGCTTATATGAAGTGGTAGATCGTTTATGAATAATAAAAAAATCAGTGGACCTAAGATGGAACCCTGAGGAACTCCCAGGTCCATAGAATAGAAATCAGACCTATGCTCTTCAATTTTGACAGATATTTTTCTAAGACGCATGTATGAGACTAACCACGACAGAAAATTACCACGAAATCCTAAAGAGTGGAGTTTGCTTTCGATAATGTTTAGGTCAATGGTATCAAATGCTTTCGATAGATCGAAAAGAGTGCTCCAACATATTTTCCTTTATCTATAGAATTGTAAATATATTCAAAAAGTTGTAGGAAGCACTTTCAATCGACTTTTCTGGACAAAAACCATGTTGGTACTTTGATAGAATTTCAAATCTGGTTAAGAATGCATACATTTTGTTATAGACACATCTTTCAATAACTTTACCTATCACAGTCGGTACTGTTATTGGTCGGAAATTACTCATGATAGATGTATCACCCTTTTTGAAAATAGGAGTCACTAAACCTGTTTTTAGGTAATTTGGAAATTCTCCTGACTCTATTGATCGATTTATAATATAAGCTAAAGGTTCAGCGATGTACACAGCGATACTCTAATGATTTTGGTGGATATACAGTCTATTCCAACTGAGTTAGAATTTTTCAGTGAACCTATTGCATCTAGGACATCACAGCCCAAAACAGGGAAAAAATAGAATGTATTAGTTTTATACATTGAAGTAAAATCGTTGAATACTTTCGAGCCGAAGTGTTGCTCTATGGAATTTTTTGCATTGTTTGAGAAAAAGGCGCCGAAAGCGTTTGCAATGACTTTCTTGTTCTCAACTATTTCATTTTCTACTTTTATTTGAATATTTGATGTAAATCTTGAATTTTCTATTTTTTCTCTGACTATATTCCATATTTGTTTTTGTTTCTGGTGATGACCTGTTTTTAATTTTTTTTTTGTAAAATGCGCTTTTTGTATTTTGAATTGTTCGTAGATAGACTTTTTTAGATTCCTTGTAGATTTCAGTTACATGGCTATCATTTGAGTTCCTCATCACCCAGAATAATTCTTTCAATTCTTTACTCATAGAAATAATATCTTTGTTCACCCACTGGTGTGTATTTGAGTTTCTGTTACATTTTTTTACAACTGTTGGACATGATAAGTCAATAAAATACTGAAGAGTATTTAGGAAAGTCTCATATCTTCATGTTCATATCTTAACATACACATATATCACACATCCATGAGTATACACACCTATACAAATATATACTTACATACGTTATACATATATAACAAATTTTGAAAGAATTTGAACATAACATATAGGTAGGTATAAGCGGACCGAGGCAGCATATATCACATCAATATCAACTATCAGAAGGATCAAATGTTATTATATTTATTTTTTCATAAGTGGATTCATGAGTTATAGGTATTTTTCCTATCGATCAAGCTGTGAATTCCTCTTCTAGGGACAGACTGAAGCCAAACAGTGAATTTTTTTTTGAATAGACCGTACGCATTAATTCGTGTCAGTTCGGTAGGAATTTTAGCATAAAGGTTGGACCAAGGTAATTATAGCATCTTTGGGTTAGGGTTTTTTCAACTTTTGGTATAGCCGTTGTTTTGGCTTTGTGTCTTGTATTATAACCATGTTCTATTTGCCTGAATGTATTTCTAAGCCTATAATGGTTTGCGCTGACAAAATAATTGTCTTGCATCAAACGCTTTAGTTTCCTTATATAGTTCCTCAGTTGAGTATGTGAAATTTTCGAAGAACATAATCTTCAGAATCCACTTTTGTGTTATCTCTAGTTTTCTCAGGTGATTGTTGGTCCCCCCTCCCCATGCTAAAATACCATAATTGATATGAGGTTTCACTAAAGAATTATAAAGGATTTCGAGATGAGTCTGGTTGAAAATCCTCTTCAGAAACTTGAACAGAAATATTAAGCTTCTTATTTTTTTGACTATATACTCGATGTGATGGTTCCATTTCAGGTTATTGTCCATTATAATTCCTAGGTATATGATCTTGTTTGCAGAATTAATTTTCGTTATCGTATTCAGAACAGACATTTGTGAAGTGTTGTAAGTGGGTAAATTACTGGAGAGATGAGAAAACGGCATAAAAAATGTCTTGTCTGCATTAACTGTGAGAGTTTCACTATTGAACCATTTGAAAATGGTCGGAAAGTCTTTTTGAAAATTTTCTCTCAGTCCAAGCCACGTCTCAGCTTGATACATAACCACCGTATCGTCGGCAATATCTCCAGATACATCGAGTTTGAAGAGATCATCAATATATAAATTAAAAAGTAGCGGACCTAATACAGTGCTTTGGGGTACTCCATATGCCATAGTTTTAGCAGAGCTGATTTGATCTCCCACTTCAACTCTATATAGCCTATTCCGAAGGAAGCTCCTCATTAGATCGTACGCAATTCCACGAAACCCCATTTTTTCCAGTCCTATTGATAATTTTTCGTGGCACACCGTATCAAAATTTTTTTTTTTAAATATTGAAATAATGAATTTGTTTATGAAAAATTTATCAACAAATGGCGTGAAATTTTTTTTTTGCGAATCAATTTATATCCTGTATTAATAAGAAAACGATAATATGTTGGGGAAAAAAAAAATTTCCAACAACATTATTTGGATTTTTTAGTTTTTGTTCAAGTACAAAAATTATTATAAACAAAGTATGAATATTTTTGTAACTTTTATGGCGTGATCATGTTGAGTATCTATATAAGAAAAGCTCTACGAAGCGAAAAATTTTTACGACAATTATTTAAACATTTTTTTTCATTTACAATTAAGACAGAAGTTCGAGAAAATTTTGTAAGTTAACAATCGTTTAACTTGTTGAAAAAAAATCAACTTTAAGTAAAATTTCCAACGAGAATAAATTATTTATAGGTTCAGAATACACCATAATTTTTTTAAATTAAAAATATTTAATACCTTAAATGAATTAATTAATGTGTCGTACTCGCTTTTGACGCCGCGCGCGCAACCTAAAAATATCGCTCGGAGACCCATTTTCAGCGTTAAATTAAAATTATAAATAATGGAGATAGATTTCCGGGATCTTTTTCAGAATCTTTTTTTGAAATTTCTTGAATATCAATAGTTTATGAAATATTGGCAAAAAACGAAATGCCATTTTTTTTTCATCTTCAATTAGTTATAACTTTTGCAATTTTTTATGTGCTAATACACGCTTTTGGCACATTTTTCTAGGCGTTATTTTGGATCCAATGAGCTATCACACATAATTTTAAGGGCAGTATCTCTATTTTAGACCATTTTCAACTTGTTGAGTAGACTATAGCTTCGAGGATAGTTTCACTCGAATGCAAATCATTCCCGAGGAGACACTTCAAAGATTCCGTTTTGCATTCTAGGTTACAACAGCTCTAGCTCTGAATTAAAAGGAACACTTAATCATACACGAAATGCCCGAAGTTCTATAACAATTTACATCGCCAAAATGCAATTGCGCCAAAATCGAATCGAGTCGTTTTGCTTCGCATGCTTGCCAATTAGTTGAATAACTCATTTAACGAAATTACTCCAGATAGAATGCTTGATTCAAACTGTTGCGGAATAACTCGGAGTATGGTCACATCATACCAGATACAGAGGAGGAACCGGAAGTGGCATATTCAGACTTCACGGCTGTGGGAAGTAGTTGGATATAATTTATTTTGAAATTGCATTTGGATGCTGCACACTTTGAGGTTCAGAAGGCCGGCACTATCACCTCAACTCTGGATGAGCCACTGCTTGCATTGAGATCTGAGAAATAATGTTGTAACACCCTTTATTTTTGAACCCCAAATTTGGAATATCTGATTCAAATTTGAGAAGGTGAAATCACTTTGCTGATAGACTGCTCAGATTGATACGGTTAGGCCGTGAGTGAGATTCAATTAATGACTTTTTCTAGTTTGTCAAATTGGGCCACTAAAAAAATATTTCACATCAATTAACTTGACTAGTTCAAGAGTTGGGCGCCAGGCTGGCTTTTTTTTTATGTTCTGGTTCCCACGAAAAGGGATATCCTGTAATGTTCAGAGAACATCGTGGGAACCTAGGGAAAGAAGGTAGGAGTTGGTGTTCTTCTTAAATTTCTGAAGGTTGTATGCCTCGGGGAACACCTCCCTAGGCAATGAGTTCCAAAGCCTCGCTGTTCGTTGGATGAACGAGTCTTTGGAAAATGATGTTCTGCAGGTCTCCAAAGTGACCACGAAGGGGTGTGATGACTGAACTTGACGGGTTAATCTCGAAGAGACTGCCAAAGCAGGAACGATTGTTGATATTTCAGAAGAGCATCGCCCATGAAAATATCTATAAAATAGAGACAAATCGCCAACTTTTCTACGGTGTTCCAGACAAGTGAGCGAGTTTGTAAGCAAGGCATCACCGACGAGACGAATTGCCCTTTTTTGGACAGAATCCAATAGCCTCAGGATATGTTTAGGTGCCGCACTCCAAATATGGGAACAGTATTCCAGGACAGGTCGGATCTGTGCCTTATAGATCATAAGCAGCTGACTGGGGGTGAAATAGCTCTTGGCACGAAACAGAAAACCAAGTTTTTGGGTTGCACTTTTGGCAATGGACCTCACGTGATTTTCCCAGGAAAGGTTATTGCTGATAGTAATACCAAGCATCGATATGGATAGCTTCAGTGGTATGGTTACTCCTGACAAAGTTATGTTAGGCACAGTGAGATCGGCTTTTCTAGAGAAAAGACATGCTTGTGTTTTGTTTGCATTGAATTCTACCAAGTTATTAGATCCCCATTCGAGAATTGTTGCTAAGTCCATATTTATATTATTAACATTTCTTCCTCGTTCATTTCTGGTTTCACGGGCTGATATAGGGGCCCTGGAGAAAGCGGTATGGAGGGTACTATCATCAGCAAAGCTGTGTACTGGACATGAAGTTGCTTTCAACAGGTCGTTGATGTGAAGTAGAAATAGTGTTGGTGCGAGAATAGATCCTTGCGGAACACCAGCATTTATGAGTAGAGTGTCAGATGAAACTCCATCGACCACTACATGGAGAGACCTGTTTGAGGAAAACTAGCAAGCAGAGAACACAGCTGAGGGGCAAGCCATAAGACGGAAGCTTGGCGATGAGTCCCTGGTGCCAAACTCGATCGAACGCCTTGGAGATATCTAATGCCACAGCTAAAGTTTCTCCATACTTTTCAATAGATAGCTGCCATATATGTGAGACGTGAGCGAGCAGGTCACCAGTTGATCTCTGATGGCGGAAGCCATATTGCCTATCGTTGACAATTCCTGAGTCTTCCAGATATTTCATGAGCTCGATGTTGATGGCTTTTCCATGACCTTTGAAATAATAGATAGCAGTGCGATAGGTCTGTAGTTGCTAGGTAGGGCCTTTTGCCTTTTTAGGGACTGGCTGTACTCTTGCAATTTTCCAATTGGACGGAAATACCCCAAATTGTAGGAGTGGTTGAACAACTTGCAAAGAACAGGTGTTAGTTCGGGGGCACATTTCTTGAGAACAATCGGCGGGATTCCGTCAGATCCACAGGCTTTGTTGGTGTTGAGACCCAGCAAAATCTTTCTGATAGTACGTTGGCGAAAGGTGATCTCGGGCATGTGACTGTCAATAGGTGTAATGTTCGGGGGTTGTTTTCCCGATGAATCCAGAGTAATTTCCAGCAAATAGGTGCGCAAAGATATTGGCTTTTTCCTGGGCAGTCGTTGCTAGTGTTCCATCTTCTTTGGTTAGGGGAGGAAATGAGCTGGAAGTGAAGTTTCTTCCCACAGCTTTGGCGAAAGACCAAAATGAACGGGATCCGTTAGGACATTCAGCAAGTTTTGATCTTATTTTGGCTTTGTGGGCATCTTTTGAGCATTCTATTGTCTCTTTACATATGCCTCTAGCCTCGACATATGCTGCTCTGGTCTCAGGGCCCGGATCTTTTAGCCATCGATGGTATGCTGCCTGTTTGGAAGCCACAGCTCTAGAGCAGTTTCTGTTAAACCAGGTCTTATCGGATGATGTTCTTCTTTCGGTATTCGGTATGTAAGTTTGGAGACAAAAGACGAAGCTGGAGACAAAAGACGAAGATAAACAAAAATTTACTAAATAAATATCACCTAGCTTGTATGGGAGGGCAAATAAATATGCAGGAAATCAACTTAACAAATTTATTCCAGACAAAGAATTATACGGGTGACTGGTTAGATAGAATAAATTTATGAAGAAACTTCAACAATATTGCTTAAAGAGAAGAAAAAATTCAACGAAAAAATTCAAAAGTTACAAGTACATTAAAATTTTTGACCCAGATAAAATTCGAACATTTACAATTATCTACGATTCCTCTAGACGCTGGTGATACGTATATACCTGCGGAGAAGGTCTTCACTGGAGGGAGATGAAGGAGGCTGGTTTATACGAAGAGGGTCCCAGCGGTACGACGACGAATCTGGTCTCAGCGGTATGACGACGAATCTGGTGGTAGTTATCTATTGGTTTTTAGACCCCCTTGTTGGCGTGAATTGGTTAGATCTTCACGGACCAGGTTGAATTTGACGTGCTGTATGACCAGTCCTTCTGTCCCAGTAGGTGGTTCCACTCCGTGGTATATATCATGCGAAGGAGAGGAATCAAAATTTGTACAAAATGGGGGAGAACGAAGGATATCTCTTGAACCTCAAGTTTTTATGATTCAAATTTTAATCTAGAGTCGAAAGATAGATGCAAATGATAGCATACAATAAAAATGCCTCAGTCCATATATAAGACTGGAAGATTACAGTGAAAGAACAAAGATAATAGCAAACAAATTTGCTATTCTGTATTTAAATTTCCAAGTTAATTTTAATAATTGAAAAAAATATTGACAATGAGCAAAATTCAAAACCGAACAAAACAAACCCCACCCAAAACGTTCTTTTGAAATTCAGTTAAATTTTGAAACAAAGTATGCTTTAATAAGGTATTAAATGTACCAAAGAGTCAAAAAAATTTAATGAGTAAATGTATTCGAAAAGAAGTATAAAAATTTCCCTGAGACTTTACCAGGAAAAATTAAATATAGTATTTTAAAGCAAAATACTCTAAAGTTGCCAGAAAAAAAAAAAGTATTTAAAAGCAAATACTTGGTTAAAGGAAAATATAGCGTAAGGAACCGAAATACTAATCAGGCACTAGAGCAAAAGTATACTATTCGGTTAAGAAAAGAAGAGGGCACAACTCTCTTAGATAAAGATAAAGTTGAATAATTCTTTCTATCCAAGAATTTCCAGAGATATTTCGAAATAGGGCGGCAAATTCCCTTTTCAAATCGATATGCCAGGTAATTCTCAAAAAATTGAATGAATTTCCCTGCTCTTGGCGACAAGATAGTAACTCAAATGAATTGATTCTACAACGATCAGAAACCGAATAACCCTCACTGTGAATTGAATGAAGTAAAACCATAAAAGGAACTTTCAAAATTTATGCTTGAGGAATATATTAGCAATCGAGTGTTCTGAGACAAGTTAAGCCAGAGGTACAATCCTCTCCAGAAGCAATTTTTTCCCAAGAGAAAACAAAATTAATCTCATAAACATATAGATATGAAAATAAAAAAATTGCTTACCAGAAGTCTGACTTCCTTATAGAACAAGAAACATGTTGATAGGCCTCCATTATGTGGAAAGAATCCAAAAAAAGGAAAATTCATTTTAATATAAATTGACCGCTACATGTCACTCAGAATTATATACCTAACATGAAATAAATAAAACTGAAGAAGTCCCAGGCCCGGGGCGAAACATCTTTAACAATATAAATGTATCAATAATTGTGGAATCCAATAACCCAAGAAACTACGGAAAAAAAAATATACAGGAAGGATTCAAGAAAACAAGAAAACTATTTCAAATATTTATATATATATATATATATATATATATATATATATATATATGTATAAATATATATATATATATATATATATATATATATATAAATATTACCAAAAAACTTGAGAGGTGTCAAGGGACACCCGGATGGAACGAAGTTCCTTTCGATTAATTAGTGAAGGAATTGTAATGAAATTTTTTTTTTAAGTTATAATAATATTTTATATATATATATATATATATATATATATGCACTCTGTCTGTCTATTCTTTCGCACACGTCATAGATGCGCGGGACTTTGTAAACACAACAGAGTGTGTGTATATATATATAGAAAGAGGAGAGGTAGTCTTTGCTGACTAGTTAGGAAAAAGTCTGAGAAATTCTTTGGGACAGCAGCAAACGCAAATGTACTCTTATAACATTATATTTCCAATATTTCGACAATGAATATTGTCATCATCAGGGAGCTACAAAGGTGAAACTACTATAGTATGTTGATAATTATAAAAATGAACTTTACTTACAATGTTAGCGAGAATGGTCGTTTTTCGGTTGAATACAAAAAGATGTAAAAGACAGCATTAAAACATGTAAAAACATGGAGCAACAATTAGATTTATGGAATAATATTTGTAACACAAAACATTACTGGTAACTTTATTAAAAGCCGAAAACCATTGTGGTGAACCTTCTTTGGTTATGAATGTGAAAAGTGAGGGAAAAATAACAGCATCGAGGTTGGAATTTAACATAACCTAAAATGTCAACGTCAAAAATTGTACAATTTTTTAAGAAGAAGAGACATTTGGTCTGAACTGACCAAATGAAAGTGGAAAACATCAATTGCAATTACTACTGAAGATAAGATTTTCTAATGGTAAAATTGGATGAATATATTTATTAGTTATTAATTTTTTCAAAACTTTCATGTTAGTTTGTATTAACTAGGAAAGGAAGATGAATTATTATTGAGAGCATTCGGGTTCTTGTCCAAGATTAATAGATAAGAATAGATCTCACTTAAATGATTGAGATCTGTTCTTTTGTTTAAACAATTGTTGGATTGAGAAATAAATGCCATTTCCAAAAAGATTCGTTTCGAAGCATTCTTTTCTTTTACAAAAATTTTTGTGGAATTATAATCCATATTGTGATCTTCTTTATTCACATGTTCACTGAGAGCACACCTTTCAGGGTGAAGTCTACAATCACTTTTATGGGCACTTATACGGTCTTTCAGTAACCTAGCTGTTTGACCAATATATTCATGGTTACAACTTGCACAAGGAATGCAATGAACTAGTTTTGTTTGTGAGAATAACGGAGTTTTATCCTTGACCACAGAAAATAAAGAATTTATGGTTAAAACCGTTTTTTGGGCTATTTTTATATTGCCAAAATTGTTAAAATTCGTGAGAGCTTAGGTGTGATTTCTGCAATGAAAGGTGAAGAAGTATAAAAAATTTTGCTTTGAGTTTCATTATTTTCATTATTATTATTCAAATTCTCAGGTATAATGTCATTTGAAGAATGGATTATAGACGGTGTGCTGAATAAAATCTTATTCAATAAGGATGAAGGATATGAATTTTGTTTGAATAACTTGAGGAGAATTTTCAAATTTTTGTGGTGAAATGAAGAGTCAGAAATTCGTAGAACACGTTGTTTCATTTGCTTGACCAAGTTTATTTTTGATGATTGTTTGTGGTAAGACCAGTAGTTCATATATCTTCCAGAACTGATCGGTTTTCTATACCAGTCCACTAGTAAGGTATTATTGGAAGTACGGATGAGCTTAGTGTCCAGGAAAGGAACGCTACCTTCATTTTCTCCATTTTCGATGGTAAATTGTATAAACGGGTCATAGCTGTTGAAAATATCTACAATTTCTGTAATGTCTGATCGAGGAAGTGCTAGGATTATGTCATCAACATATTTTTTGATGAAGAAAACTTTGTAAGGAAGGACATTCAAGACTATATCTAGCAACTCGTCCATAACATAATTTGCTAAAATGGGACTTATCTTTGCCCCCATAGGCGTGCCAAAAGTTTGTCTATAAACCTGGTTATTAAATGAAAAATATGTATTGTTAAAGAGAAAAGTTAACATATTGATGAAGTCATCTTATATATATATATATATATATATATATATATATATATATATATATATACTCTCTCGACTTCGTAAACACAACAGCGTATAGGTTAGAACACGTACGGCTTGCTAAATACATACGCATTGATATTGTAATATTAAAATATAATTTGCTTTTAAATTTATTAAAGTTATGACGCGTACACTTGCCAAACACACAATAATGAAGATATTATAACGCGTATGACTTGGTTAGCACAATAGTAAAGAGAGGTTATAATGCGTACTTGCTAAAAATACATAAGCATTTATTATTGTCTGCATAAAATATCTACTTACTCCATCAGCAATATCCGGAACTTGTGCAGAAACACTGTCAGGATTCATTATTGTTATTATTTTTTATTATTTATCATGTACAAAAAAACCTGTATACACTCAACAAAAATAATCGTCGCGACACCACACTGTTCAATGTGGAATAGAAAGACGAAACGAAAATAACTGGCTTGCTTTCTATGAGAGAGAGAGAGAGAGAGAGAGACAGACAGAGAAACACGCGCACGTCGCACGGCTTATAACCATAGCGGAAGTCTCGTTACAACTTTTGGTCTTAATTTATTCCGTCTAGCCCCCGTTCGCAACGCGCGATAAGGAACTACGTTCCAAAATGTATTGTGAATAAAGATATACATGCCTACGACACCAGGCATAAGAATGATTTTTTACTAAATAAAGTAAATCACACCTTCTGTCAAAAGTCTCCAGTTAGGGCTGGCATTCGATTTTTCAATAAATTACCTCTGCATTTCAAAGAGAATACATCTAGTCACATGTTCAAAAACAGGTTGAAAGCAATTTTCATAGATCAATGTTTTTATAATCTTAATGAGTTTGAAATGCATCTTTCAAATATTCAACACTCTCGTAACTTTGATGTTAATGTAAACTAGATACTATGTATTTATCACAACGATCTGTTGTTACCTATATAATTTGTGAATGCCATCTATATACTCTGTTTATTTCTGTGTATACTTGTATTTATGAACTTTTTCTCTCATTTTTGAATTTGAATTTGAATTATATCTCTAGTCCTACTATTTACGAAACCACTAACTGCACGAGGCTTGCCCTGGAGCGCTTTTTCTTTATCGGTACTCCAAGATGGGAAAATAATGTCCCCACTCGAGTCAAAAGAGATTATTTGGTCCAGGCTTGCCTTTCGAGGTTCATACAATTAAGTATGATGACACGGAGTACGCGGACCGGGAAGTGGAGCTGTGATAATCACATTAAAGTGCCGCATCAAATATTGGATTAAATCGCGAACATAAGCAACCGTGGAAGACGGAAAGACAATTACAAGTTTGCTTTGCTAAGCCCTCTTCACTTGTTCGTACTCCGAGCTTCCCGCTTGCACCCGCTAGACAGCCTTCTAGATTCACATTAGGCCACGCATTTTGAGAACTGGAATAAAGAGTTCTCGTGAGAATAAGAAGATTGTTGATTCTTGGGAGTTAGGTTCATTCATTGATGGGATTCTTCAAAATTATTACATTTCAATTTGCCGACGTTTCGATTGCGACCGCAGTCTTCTTCAGGGTTTTTTTGCTGAAAAAGTTTAGTATTACATGGAGAAGTTAGCTAGGCCATCATTTTGAGATTTCTTCCTCTTCTTCATGGTGAGCCCAAACAATAAATAGTTCTTTGTGAAAGGAATTTGCTAAACACACCACTATATGTGTGAGTATTCAACAATGTTGTTCTACTACTGAAAAAAAATTGATTTTGTTTTTTTTTCAACTAACCTTATTATATCCAAACTGGTGATGAAGTCAGAACTAGTTTACTTCATACTCTGCTGTGGCACTTATCATCATTATCACAGTCACTGGTGAGAAACAAACGACACAAACATCATTGAGAAGGAAAACATTCGCAATTGAATATTGTTTTGAAAAATAATATCATGACCATTGTAGTGATTCGGACATTTAGAACATGTAAAGTGAAGATTCTCTCATGCACTGTTTACAAAGCTGTCTACGAACGAAAGTTTTCTGATTGGCTGGTGAATGAAAGATCTTAATTAGCAACCAATCAGAAAACAGTACGCGATGTGTAGGGGAAGGAATTTGAATATTATTGTCTTTTGCTAGCTCTTAAAACTAAACACCGAGCAGTTCCGTGCGTATTCATGAATGACTAGATATCTTATACGAAAACGCCCGCACAGTAATTGGAGACTCCAGAATCCAACCAGAATTGAAATTTACTACTTTATTCATGAATGCGACGAGTAATTCATCTTGTCTTCTACTCTTCAAAATACGCACGGAACAGCTCGGTGTTTGGTAAGAGCCAGCAAAAGATAAAGACATTAATATTCAAATCAATTCTCCTGCACATCGCGTAATGTTTTCTGATTGGTTGCTAATCAGGATCTTTCATTCACCAGCCAATCAGAAAACACTAGTAGAATCTAACAAACTTTCGTTCGTAGAAAGCTTTATAAACCTTACATGTGTTCTGAATGTATGAATCACTACAATGGTCGTTATATTATTTTTCAAAACAATATTCAATTGCGAATGTTTCCCTTTTCAATGGTGTTCATGTCGTTTGTCTCTTGCCAGTGATAATTATGATAAGTGCCTCAGAGCAGAGTCTGAAGTCAACTAGTTCTGACTTTATCACCAGTTTGGGTATAATGAGGTTAGTTGTTTTCTTCACTTTGAAATTGAATATCTGTCTCAGGCATCCTGCAATGTGTACATTTACCACACAATCAGTTCAAAATTCTACCTTATTCAAATGTCGAGTTTAATATTTATTGCATTCGGCAATTGCCGAAGTTTTTCTCTGGCCAGGTCACCTGGAATTGAGCGGATGGCGCTAACAAAAATTTGTCTTATTTTACAAAGAACAAAACGAGTTTTAATTATTTTTTTCAGACTTTAAACCACTGTAATTCGTTATAAAATGACACTCCTCATTCACGGGTGTACAAGAGGTCAGATTACACCCTGTATATAACTCACATATTGTTTTTGGGTTGAAGTGATTGGCCTAAAATTTCCTATAGTCGGTTGACAGCCTTCTAGATTCAGATGTGATTGGCGGAAAGGTGAGCAGCAAACTCGAAAATCCAATTAAAAGATATCGAAAAATATTTCGAAATTGAAATTTCCGTCGGGGATGTAAGTGGATTGTTATATTCTATAATGGTATTTTGAAATGTTGGAGGTACACATCACGACTAGGATATTTTTTAGAGATGGAAATCGTCCAGAGGATAGGAATACTGGACTCATAGAGGAAAAATACATTTGACTCGTGTTTTTGGATTGTTCAATTTTTGAAGACGCGATGAATGCAAATATCTAATAAGCATATATAATTTATTGAATTTGTGAAGAGGAGCATATACTTTATAGGAATAAAGGAGGTTCAAAGTCATCTCAACATTTACCACTGAATACCTAGAATGGTGGCTAAATTTTTTAATCTAAAGGATCCTGAAAATACAATGGGCACTCATTTCTCCGCTGATCTGCTTCGATATTAGTATATGCAAGAGGAGATTTGAGCTCTCTGAAAAGACGTGCGAGTTGGAAATCGTCCACAGTTGCAGAAGAATATATTGATGATTCTGCTATAGTAACAGATCATAATTGCCAATGAAATTTTGGGTGCCATCAGCAGTACTTCGAAAGCCGTCACACCACCTTTTCCAGAAACTGACATCGAGTCTACTACAAGGTACAAATAACAGAAATAAATTCATCTAACTATTGCAAACTCTATTACAATTTACGAATTGTGATATGTACAGGGTGTTATGTAAGTACGTGGCCAAACTTGAAGGGGTGATTCTTTGAGTAATTCTAAGACGAAAAATTCATATAAACATAGGTCCGGTAATGCTTCGTTTTCAAGATAAAGGGTGTCAAATTTTTAAAAAGAAATAATTTTTTCCCTAAATATCTTAATAAACCTTCAGCCGATTTCGTTTAAATTCTGGAGTGTTACTTGAGGTAGCAAGAGCCTGATTTAGCCCTAACTAGATTGAAAATATCATGTCCAGTGTCGTCCCGGAAGGCATCTTAACCAATGTTTTTGAAAAAAAATATGTGCGCCACTGATTTTTTCGCAATATCTGTATTGTTTTCGCATCGAGCTACTAAAACTACAACTTTTTTATGCCCAGCATTTCTTCGTATCTTGCTTTGTTTTTGAGAACTAAAAATAAAAATCACTTTGTTATGTGGTAAGGCCGGAAATTAAAAAAAATATGGAACAAGAAGAACCCTTCATTGAAACCATACTCAAACAAATGGTACGCAACTTTTTTCAGTAGGAAAACATTCAACAATAAGTAACACAAAACTTACAATAGTTGCTCAAAATGTCCTCCTTCAACTTCAATGCAAGCATTACCTCGTCTTAACATCGATTGCCGAACACGTTGAAATATTTCCGGCGTTTGTCTTATCTGATCACATGAATTCCATATCCGTTGGATTAATTCGTCTTCAGTGTTGACTCGAGTTTTATAAACGAGGGACTTCAAATGTCCCCAAAGGAAGAAATCTGATGGATTTAAATCCGGTGACCTGGGTGGCCATGACTGTGGACCTGCGCGACCGATCCAGTTCTCTCCAGAAGTTGCATCCAGAAATTGACGTGCTACTATGCTAAAGTGAGGTGGGGCCCTATCGTGCACGAGCCACATTGCTCCTCTTACTGCCAGTGGGACATTTCCTAATAGTACAAGTACCACAAATTCTGAAAAATGACGATACTCTTGACTATTTGATCTCGTGGGTAAAAAATGAGGTCGAATGAGATAATCACCCACAATACCAACCCAAACATTGACGGAAAACTGTTGTTGATAATGATGTTCTATAACCGCATGGGGATTTTCTTCAGCCCAGATATGATTGTTATGAAAGTTCATTATTGAATTTCGGGTAAAACACGCTTCATCGGTAAACAATATACGGGATAGAAATGTCGAAGATGCTGCCTGCAAAAACCAAGTAGAATAAACAACTCGATTGAGAAAATCCGCAGGTAATAACGCTTGCACACGCTGAAGGTGGTAAGGATACAGTTGATAGTCCCTCAAAATCTTCCATACAGTAAAGGGAGAAATGTTTAATTGTTGTGCAATTTTGCGTGTACTTGTATCGGGGCTACGCCTAACTTCACGTAAAACTGCTTGTTCCAGCTCCACTGTTCTTACCGTTGCAGGTCTCCCAATAAGAGCAGCCGACCTTTGGAAGGTGCCTGATTCGCACAGCCTTTCCTGTATTCTTACAAATGTTTGTCTATTTGGTACAATGCGATGAGGATATATTCCTTGATAAATGCGTCTAGCCGCTCTGGAATTGCCTTGGGCCATTCCATAGACAAAATGCATATCGGCCATTTTTGAGTTTGTAAACCGAACCATTTTCTAATATCAGTAACGGATTTTATAGCCTGAAACTAAAAAAAAACTTCACAAAACTACTATCAAATAATTACGCATGCACTGTTTCAAGTTATGTCAAAGTCAAATTTGTTTGAGAGAGAGAGATAATATGTTTATTGTTGCTAAGAGTTATCTCTTGTTAACAAACACAATGTTATACAGTAAGATTATCGATAATCAGTCAATTTAAAAAATTTGTACAGCTTATTTTAAAATTATAACAGACATTAGCTTATTGTAAACAGTTAAGTTTTCACAATAACATTAATAAAATGTAATATAATACAATAAAAGAACATAAATAATATAGATTAAACAGATAATATAAAAAGATGGAAAGATTGCTATACTTAATGAACTAGGATATCACAGTGTGTCATTAAAGTCATCTTGTAGATTATAGTAGACTTAATCACTCAATATGCCTTCTGTTTTTTTTTAAATAGTTTTAGCGATGTTGTTTCTTTAATTTCTAGCGGGAGTTTATTGTACATCTCAATACCATTATATATAAGTGAGTTATGTGTCAAAGTTGAATTGGGTATTGGAAGCCTGAGTTGGTTAGCTTGACGGGTTGAATATGCAGTGTTTGTGACTTCATAATTAGCTCTGTTCTTGTGGATCATGGTCACTGTTTCCATTATATATATTGAAATGACTGTTAGTATTTTATGCTCAAGAAAGAGGGGTTTACATGAATCTTGCCTCTTGGCCTTACAAAGATATCTGGTGGCTCTTTTCTGTAAGACAAAGACTGACTGCATAAGTGCAACAGCAACCTCCCCAGAAGGCTATACCATACCGCAGTTGGGAATCTATCAAGGCGTTGTACACAGCCTTAGCGTTGGGAAAACCTAGCTCTTTCACAACATTCCTTAGCGCGTAACATCCAGATGCTAATTCTTTATTGAGCTGTCTGATGTGTTCGTCAAATTTTAGATTTTTATCTAGATAGACTCCTAGAAATTTTGATGTGGTGCTGTTTTCGATAGTGGTTGTTCCTAAAGAGATATCTGAAAATGTACATTTGTTTTTTTTTATGTTCCTTTTCCCACGAAAAGGGATATCCTGTAATGTTCAGAGAACATCGTGGGAACCTAGGGAAAGAAGGTAGGAGTTGGTGTTCTTCTTAAATTTCTGAAGGTTGTATGCCTCGGGGAACACCTCCCTAGGCAATGAGTTCCAAAGCCTTGCTATTACATTGTTTTTTTTTTGGTGTTAAGTGTTAGTAAATTAGAGTCGCACCAATCTTTTACTTTAATCATATCTGCACTCATTCTGGTATGCAGCCTGTCTTTGTCTTTGTCATGCCATATTAATGTAGTATCGTCGGCAAAGATGGTGAGTTTTCCTGTAATTGGGATGTTAGTCAGATCGTTGATGTATAGGAGAAACAGGACGGGACCCAGAACAGAGCCTTGGGGTACGCCATATTTCACATCACTGATATTCGAATCCGAAGACGTCCTTACAATTTGCTTTCTTGTGATCTTATCCCAGCATGACTGTTGTCCCTAAAACCGTATCTGCTGAGTTTTTGCAGTAGTATATCATGGTTGACACAGTCAAATCCAAGCATGACTGAAGTCACATAGAACCGCTGCAGTTGTTTCCGCGTTGTTGATTTCATTATAAACTATCTGCAGGAGAGCAAATATGGCATCGGATGTATTTTTGTTTTTTTGGAAGCCATACTGACTTGCACTCAGTATATTGTTGTTGTCTACAAATTCCATGATTCTCCGTTTTACTAGTTTCTCAATTATTTTAGCTAATGTTGGGATAAGGGATATTGGTCTGAAGTTCGCCGGTTCATCTTTATTGCCACCTTTGTGGATCGGGATCACTGCCGAGGTTTTGAGGAAATGCGGAAAGATTCCCTCTGTGAATGATCTATTAATATGTTCGACCAGGACATTAAGTGCATCGTCAGGAAGGTTTTCAAATATTTTTATGGAGATGTCATCTAAACCAGAGGCCTTTTTGTTTTTTATGTCTCGGATTACCTCTTTCAATTCAGTTAGATTAGTGCTGTTCAAAGAAAAGGAATTTTTTATATTGACACTTTCTAGGTAAATTAATGGGTCATGAGTTGGAGTGATGAGTTCATTAAGTTTTTCGGCTATGGAACAGTAAAAATTGTTTAAGGTTTCCAGCTTTGAGTTCAGATCAGTTGGAGTTGCTTTAACCTCTTTTCCCCTAAGTTCATTAATTATTGCCCAGCTTTCTTTAGCTTTGTTGTCAGAATCGTCTATTTTTTTAATGAAATATATTGAACAATTGCTTCTCCTTCCAAGGCAGTCTAACTTCACTTTCAAAACACTGCAGTAATAATTAACGTTCTTTGTTTCATCGAAAACAGTTAAACTGAAAATTCAAAAGATGACTTTCGTGTAATTTCAATTGTTGAATCATAAATGAACATCTCGTTATTGCATATCCTTGGACAACATTAAAAACATTTTTTAATAATTAATATTTTCTTTTATTGCTTGCATTACTTTTTATAACAATTTCTAAGACTGGAATAGACTATTGATATGGAAAAAAATAACAAGTACACCCCAGTTTTTGAAGATTTGGTAGTTCAAACTAGCCTCTTACTACCCCAAATAACACTGCTAAATTTCAACAAAATCGGCCAAAGGATTATTAAGATATTTGGGGAAAAACGATTTCTTTTAAAAATGTTGACCACCTGTATCTTGAAAACAAAGTATTACCGGACCTTTGGTTATATTAACTTTTTATCTTAGAATCACTCAAAGAATCACCTCTCCGAGTTCGGCCACGTACCCTGTATATTACTATCAATTTCTAAAGTTTTAAGTAGGTGTTATTCTAAGTTTCTGTTATTCAATCATCAGTTTTCTTTGTAAAATTCTCAAATTTAAATAAGCAAAAAATATTTTTTTGTGCATTTATTTGTGGTCGTAGGAAAAATAGTGTACATTATTTGTGCGGAAAGTGTCAATTCACACTCGTTGCATCGAACAACAGTCTCCCAGTAGCGTAAAATGGCCAAATTCCACACTAGTAATGTAATATACTATTCCAACTGGCTGCGCGATTTTTGTTATAGTCAGATTAATAAAAGAACCTGACGTCGAGGAATTCATGCTTGACTTGTTTCTTCTGGCTTGACATGAGCTTGAGTTGCTTTCACGTCAAACATTCTATTACCCCACTCGACATATTGAAAAAAACCTTCGTCCACATAATACATATTCCGATTGGCATCTCCCTACTTTGTACCCATTATTTGCTACCTTTTGAAAACGATTCGCTCCATTTGCCATAAAATTCCCATTCCGATCCAAATCGAAATCCCGGTGAACATCCCAAACATCTCTCATTTGTCTACTATATTGAGATTCAGATTCGCGGAGGTTTTCTTCAATCATACATGGAAACGTTTGATGTTCGAGATCGAATATTTCGAAAATTGCTTCCCTCCGGTGGAAAAGATATCGCTAGAACGGTAATTGATGAAGGTATTCAATTTTCTTGAGGCAGAACCTGTGTTTTGCTTGCTGAGTAAACAGAGGTTTGCGGGGAATATTGAAGTAATCCTTGTGTGGAAACGTGCTGCAGTGGAATTTGGAACGAAAAACCCCCTATTGAGTACTTCTCATCGTTGCAGAGTGTGCAACTAAGTTATGTGCAATTTTTTGACAACAATCCAGGCGAAATGAAGAATAATCTGAATGTGGGATTAAGAAAACAGCTTTCAGAGCATGTAGGAATAATTAAGGTAAATCGATTTCTGGAAGGAAAAAATATACTTTTGATTCCTAAATTGTAAATCTAGAGACTCATAGAAAACCATAAATCACCACAAAATTCTGAACCTATAAAAAAAATCCAATATTGATAAATAATAGTTTAAAAAAACTAAAAAACACGCTTTTATAGAAAACCAGACTAAAAAAATAGAAAAAAATAAAAAAAATATTTTATTTAAAAAAAAAGCGTGGGGTGCATGGTATAGCCTCGGTCAACAATTACCTGTGATCTGAGATATTTCTTACTTCACTTCCCTAGGTGTGTAATGTACTATATAATTATTGAAACCATGCACCCCACGCTTTTTTTTAAATAAAATAAATTTTTTTTTATTTTCTATTTTTTTAGTCTGGTTTTCTATAAAAGCGAGTTTTTTAGTTTTTTTAAACTATAATTTATTTCCTTCTTTTTAGTGTGGTTTATTTATGGAAGCGTGTTTTTTTATTTTTATTAAACTATTATTTTTATTATTTTTTTGCAAATTAAAAAATGGAATAATCTTACCAAATTAGGTATTCATAATCTCCGACCCCAAAACCCCCACATACCAATTTTGAAAAGAATCAGACCATAATCACAAAACTCGGCCGCCATTTTGAAGCCGCCATCTTGAATTTTCCAATTTTCACAAAAAATCATAACATTTGACCCCAAAAACCCCCACATACCAATTTTGAATAGAATCGGACCATAATCACAAAACTCGGCCGCCATTTCAAAGCCGCCATCTTGAATTTTTCAATTTTTACAAAAGAATCATAATATTTGACCCCCAAAAACCCCCACATACCAATTTTGAATAGAATCAGACCATAATCACAAAATTCGGATGCCATTTTGAAACCGCCATTTTGAATTTTTCAATTTTTACAAAAGAATCATAATATTTGACCCCGAAAACCCCCACATACCAATTTTGAATAGAATCAGACCATAATCACAAACTCGGCCGCCATTTTAAAGCCGCCATCTTGAATTTTTCAATTTTTACAAAAGAATCATAATATTGACCCCAAAACCCCCACATACCAATTTTGAATAGAATCAGACCATAATCACAAACCTCGGCCGCCATTTTAAAGCCGCCATCTTGAATTTTTCAAATTTCACAAAAGAATCATGATATTCGACCCCAAAAACCACCACATACCAATTTTGAATGAAATCGATCATAATAACAAAACTCGGCCGCCATTTTGGAGCCGCCATCCTTAATGTTTCAATTTTCACAAAGAATCATGATATTCGACACCAAAAACTCCCACATACCAATTTTGAATGGAATCGACCATAATCACAAAACTCGGCCGCCATTTTGAAGCCGCCATCTTGAATTTTTCAATTTTTACAAAAGAATCATGATATTCGACCCCAAAAACCCCCACATACCAATTTTGAATAGAATCAGACCATAATCACAAAACTCCCGTCCACCATTTTGGAGCTGCCATCCTGAATTTTTCAATTTTGACAGAAGAATCATAATTTCCGACCACGAAAACCCTCAGATACCAATTTTGAAGCGAATCGGACCATAATCACAAAACTCGTACGCCAAATTGGAGTCGCCATTTTGTTTTTTTCCCACACAAAAATTTCTTAATGCATTGTCATCGGAATCATGTACATCTGCCAAATTTCAAATCATTCGGACGTCTGGAAGTGGGTCAAAATCGTGCCGAAAGGAGTCACTTACAAACAAACAAACAAACAAACAAACGAACATACAAGTGAAGCTAATATAAAGCGTGTAAAAAGGATACATTTTCAATTGCATTTTGAATGGGAATATTTTTCTGAAAATTGAAAAATCCACGACAATGGCCACGTTTATACCGTATGTGAATTTGGTAATCTTACCAAGTGTATATGACCAAATTCAAACCAAATGTTTTACTAATCGTTTATTTACATCGTGTTTTGTCAAATGATTGATTAACCAACTTGGTTCTGGTTTGGTATTTATTTAGTCATGTAACCAAGAGAAAGGTTCGAAACTCTGCTATCTAACTCGGGATTAGTCATCTGTCAATGACAATGTCTGGATGTCAGTGAGCTCAGGCTCAGTCATTTTAAATTTAATTTGTTCAGCAGTTTCTGTAAAGCCTCTACTCAACATGTCTTCTTCGAGGCTCTTGTAAATGTCTGGGTGTTTAAATTTTTTGCCATTCAAAATTGATATAATTTTCTTGTCCAAATATATTTGGAGAAACGCACTGGTTTCTTCATCTGTCCATTTAATACCTTTGGCCTTTTTTCCTAGGAGGTTCTGAACTGCAGCATTTCATATAAAAAATACTACCAAAAATATATAAAACAATTTCCGAGGTAATGATGCGGAAACTGTTAGGAATCACAAAACATATTTTTCACTAACTCTCTCTCGCTTCCTTTCTCATGGCTATTGTTTCCATTCGGACCATTCAGCCAGTGCGATAAACAACAGAACGCTTAGCAATCTTTCAAACCAAAATTTACAGTCACGGTTGGAAAACTGTTTACACCATCTTAGTCAACTTAGTATTATAGTCTGGCCGCAGAATATATACCCACACAGAAGCGAAAGAATGTGTCGGCCCTTTGATGTTCTAGGGTCAAAAATTAGAAAGCTTGAATCCCACTTCTAGCCACACTGAGAAAAGTGAAAAGATAAAACTCAGTGCAACTACACTAAAAAACCGGGATGACTTCTGCAACTTATTCCAGAATAATCACAATGGGAATCATTATAAACTGCATAAGGATTATATAGTGAAATATTTTTTCGGTTATAAGAAAATTGGAATTATTGGAGTCATTGCTTTTCTTATTAGTATAAATATACTATGTTAGGGCATACGTTTGAGAATATTATTTTTTATAGCTCATTTTTATGAATTATTGTTTTCTTCCTGTAGAAAAATAATATGCTGATCCATATTTGTATATATATATTATCTGAATCTGTGAAAGATGAGATTAATATAAATTTAGGTTAGAATGGGTTAGGTAAATATTGAGTGAAACTAGCTGTTACACTTTCCTTACGTGTTTTTGACTCTTGAACACGAATCCAAAAGAATGTGGCGGTCTCATACCGTTTCTGAGTTGAAGGCCTTTTTTGGTTTTGGATCCCACATCCTCAAGCACCGTTTTCCCGCCCAAAAATCACTCAAAATGCTTCCTTCTTTCTATCAGCACAAACTACAAACAATAAATCACCCATTCTCGGCACAATTTCGTACAAAGTATCCATTTCTATTGAATAAATCATTCTTCTTCAAAACTACATCCTTACCTGACTCAGATTGAGGTTAGTTCGTTTGTTAATTTGTTGGTGATGAGAGGTCAGATTATATGTGTACCTATTGAAGAAGGATTATTTTTTTGATAGAAAGGCTATATTTTGTACGAAATTGTGCCGGAAATGGGTGATTTTTGGGCGAGAAAACGGTGCATGAAAATGTGGGATCCAAAATAAAAAAAGCCTCTAACTCAGAAACGGCGCGTTTTTCAAATTCGTATTCAGGAGGCAAAAACACGTAAGAAAATTGTAACAGCTAGTTTCAGGATATTGGAGTGCACTAACTCAATATTTACCTTCATTTAAACATAGTGTTCGTTACCTTCCAAAAACATCCAGGCAGTAATTATCAAAACACAAATGAAACCAGAAATCATAAACATGTATTTATTTATTTAATATGCTTCTACACAGAATAAAAATTATAACAATCATATATGTAACAAAATTGCAATTTTTCTTGGCTGTTTTTAGCTTTTTTTTTTCTTTAAATTTCTGTTGGCATATTTGATAGAATAGTATATACGTAATCTCATGAGTAACTTGATTACATATGAATGAAGAAATGAGGAACATGGATGAACAAAAGGAACATTTTGAATGGTTTGCAAAAGAGAATTCGAAATTCCTGGAATGCTGGTGATAAATAATATAGTTAATAGAGAATAATATTTCTACCAACGAATAATATTTCTACAAATCGACTTTATCAATCGTCAAACATGAAGTTTTCATTAACATTTATTGTTTGTTTTTTTTACTCCGATTACGAAACCACAGAATAGATATCTATTATTTTTTGTCTTTGTCTAATTCACATAATATAAGCGATAGAAAACTGTACTAGAGTACTGAAGTCAAATCAGAGTTAGAACAACGAACACCACACCCCCCATTGGTGTCCCACTTAGAGAGGGAGTGGCTTTATAATTTTCTGATACCTGTGAGAGCCCGACATTCGCTTCTGTGTGGGTATATATTCTGTGGTCTGGCACACAATAAATTTCGGTACCAAACCAAGCTAGTTACTCGACCAAGTGCACAAAATTTTTGGAATTAATTAAAAAATTTTCCAAACCAATTATTGACCAATGCACACTTTATACCAACTGACTAACAGAATTTGGTTGGAATATAATCATTAGTCTGCATACCAAGGCACGGTATAAACGTGGCCAATAATGTTGCCTTCTTCAACATGCATGCCTCCCAAGAACGATGAAAAATAGTGACTAAAGTTTATCTTTCAGTCGCAGATAATTCCACATATGATTTTATGAACATTCTGTTCATTTCATCAAACAAATCAATGTTAATTTTTTCGCAATGGTAGCTGAAAATATTATCAATTGAAGTTTTTGGAGCTGTGTGCACGTAATGTAATGGCAGGAGTGAAATAATTTTGTATTTCGAGCAAAATTTTTTTTATTTTGAAAATCGTAGCAGAGCGCTTTCGACTAGATTCTAGTCTTCTTCAGTGCTTACCTACAAGTAAGTAATACCTAGATGAATTTTATAAGAAATATTTTGACAATTTGAATGATAAAGATTTTGAGATTACTTACTCGTCAGGTTTTACAAGAAGTCCATCAAAACTGTTTCTAGTTTATATAAAAGAAGTGAGAACATTAAGTACATATAACATGTTAAAACATTTCCTAAAATAACACTCATGTATTATACATAAGTTGGTGTAATTCATTATTTTAAATTTTTTTCCACATGGTTTCATGTTGGGGTGGAGAGGAAATGGATGTTGACATTGACACATGGCTAGGCTAGAACCTCAGAAACGCATAGGCCTGAGAGTGGCAAACACAGATGGCGTTCTATTCCTCTTCGGAGTGAAGTAGAGTGAATCCAGAGTGGAAAAAGAGTTCTCAGAGTGAAAGTTGGCTAGGAACGAAATGCTAAAGTGTTTCTGAAGTGAATCATCATAGATAAAGGGGAGTTTGATTAAATGACATTGAAAGTATTTTATTTATTTATTGCAGACGTCTGTGAAATTGAATTGAAGATCTGTTCAAATTTACTTGTAAGATTAGATAGAAAAAGCTCATTGTTCTTCAATTCTTTGTTGATGTAAAGGTCTTCAATGAAATCTAACTTAGTGTTGTTCTTGTATCTAACTTCATGTAGAATTTTTGAATTTCTATTCGGGCCGAAATTTTGTTTATTAAATCTGAGATGATGACCAAAGTCTGATTTTTTGTTTTCGTTAAGGTGTTCGGTTATCAGAACTTGCAAGAGTCTACAAGGCCTACCGATGCATGTAGCTGTACAATCTTCGCAATTTATTTCGTGAATACCAGTTTAAGAAAGTTTACCAATTTTATCTTTACTATTGACAAGATGTCTATTTGAATTGTTCGTAGTTTTGAAGGCAACTTTGACATTTCCCTTACAGTTTTCGGTTATGCAACCTGCAATTTTGTTCGAAATGTGATCGTTTACGAAAAGCAGGGAAAACAATTTTGTTGGTTCAGTTGTTGAAAAAGCTAATTTAATTCTTTTTTGTTTTTAATTTTCTGAATGAGAGAATTAATCAAATTAGTGTTATAGTTGTTATTGAAAGCTATTCGTTTCAATGTGTTAATCTCAGCTTGGTAATGAACCTACACAGTTAATTACCAGGCTGAGATTAACACATTGAAACAAATAGCTTTCAGCACCAACTGTAACCCTAATTTGTTTAATTCTTTCATTCAGAAAATTAAAAACAAAAAAGAATTGAATTTAGCTTTTTTAAAAACCGAACCAACAAAAATTTCTCCCTCACTTTCGTAAACGATCACATTTCAAATAAAATTGCAGGTTGCCTAACCAAAAACTGTAAGGAAAATGTCAAAGTTGTCTTCAAAACAACGAACAACTTAAATAGACATCTTGTCAACAGTAAAGGTGAAATCGATAAACTTTCCAAAAGTGGCATTTACAAACTAAACTACGAAGATTGCACAGCGACTTACATCGGTAGAACTTGAAGACCTTTGGAAGTTCGAATAACCGATCACCCTTTCAGTCATCATCTCAGATTCAATAAACATAATTTCAGCCGAAATGGAAATTCAAAAATTCTACATGAAGTTAGATAGATTTCATTGAAGACCTTACATCAACAAAGAATGGAAAAACAATGACCTTTGACAGGATTCGCATGTATGCACCACTGAGGGAAGCACTGAAGGAAGCAGAAAACGGAAGAGAGAAAGAATGGAATGGTAACTAAGGAGGTGACACAGCAACCATATATCACACTCACGAGGGAGCTAATACAGGGTGTCGAAATCAATACGATCACTCTCTAAGATCCGATCGTCACCACTGTGCTGAGACCATCACCGAATGAACCAGCCTTCTGCGTCTCGTTCACCAAAGACCATCTTCAGCCAATCCAAACCTAGCGAGTACCTCAGGTAGTACAATACCAACGCCCAACTTTCCTGCTGGAATCAGAGTTTTTGTAAATGTTCAAATTTATATTGATTAATACTCCATTTGGGATTATTTTTTTAACCAGTACATTTTTTTTACACATTAATTCAGCCTATATTTCATTGTTATTACACGCTTTATATTAGCTTCACTTGTATGTTTGTTTGTTAGTTTGTAACCGACTCCTTTGGGCGCGATTTTGACCGACTTCCAGACGTCCGAATTATTTGAAATTTGGCAGGTGTACATAATTCCGGTGACAATGCATTAAGAAATTTTTGTGTGAAGAAAAAACAAGATGGCGGCTCCAATATGGCGTACGAGTTTCGTGATTATTTTTATTGAATCATTCTCCATTTTTTAACCGACGAAACCAAAAAGGAGGAGGTTCTCTATTCCACCCGTATATTTTATGTTTTTCCATCATATTTTTTTATGTATGATCACGCATAACTTTTTACTGAGGCGTCCGATTCCGATGATTCTTTTTTCAGTGGACAGGGTGTACTTCGAATTTGGTCCCATTTGAATTTGAAAGATGAAATCCACCCCTAAGGGTAGCGAAATTAAGGATATTGATCACTCACCCTCTGAATTCTGGTCCGTTAACCGATTCTATCAGGCATAACTTTGTACTGGGTTCTTCGATTTGGATGATTCTTTTTTTAATAGATAGGGTATACCTTATATTTGGATTTCGGAAGGAATTAGCCACCATTACGGGTGGAAAAATAGGGGATAATTGATTTTTCACTAGTGAACATTAGCACACACATACGTAGTTGACAATGACTGATCGCTACTGAAATTATTATTGTTCCATCAAAATCAGTATATTTTATGAGAGGTTGGAATGATATACAAAGTAATGAAATAAACTAACCAGTACAATGAAAATAATTTATATTACAACAAATAGTTAAAGTAGATAATCATATTATTTAACTGGTAATAGTTGAAGTAAGGTGGGCAAGTAAGTATTTTGGAAGTAATAAAAAAATTGGTAGATTTGAAAAATTAAAACTTTTTAACAAAAAATTAAACCGACCAAATACGGAACTGAAAAGTAAAAAATTAAAACTTTTTAACAAAAAATTAAATCGACGAAAAAATCAACTGAGAAGCAAAAAATAAAATAAACCTTCTTGGTCTAAATGATGATTGAGCTCCTAAACTAATGTAAGTAACTGATTTTGAGTCTGCGCCAAACAAACTAGCAATTGAATTAGGTGAAGCGTAAAATGATGGCAGCGAGATGCACGGCTGCGTTTTGATGACTTCTTTCATAGATCGATAATTGTTTGTTTGGCGCCGACTCACAATCAGTTACTTACATTAGTTCAGGAGCTCAATTATCATTTAGACTAAGAAGGTTTATTTAATTTTTTTTGCTTTTCAGTTGATTTTTTCGTCGATTTAATTTTTTGTTAAAAAGTTTTAATTTTTTATTTTTCAGTTCCGTATTTCGTCGGTTTAATTTTTTGTTGAAAAGTTTTTATGTACAACAGAAATAAAGTTTGTTAAGTTGAGTTCCTGTATCTTAATTTGGCATTCCCATACAAGCTAGGTAACATTTTCCTATTTTATATATTTTCTTACCTTTGACTGTTGTCTTTTGCCAGTCTGGCGCCTAAATACTGAACAAGTCAAGTTAATTGATGAATAATTTTGCTAGTGGCCTAATCTGGAAAAACTAGTAAAAGTCGTTAATTGCACCTTACTCACGACCTTACCGATCCAAACTGAGCAGCCTATCGGCCAAGTGATTTTCACTTCTGACAATTTAAATCAAATTATTCAAATTTGCGATTTAAAGAAAACAGAGTGTTGCATGGGTTTTTGGGGTCGGGGATTATGAATTTAGTCTGAGATTATTTATTTTTAGTTGAAATTCATGAATTGAAGATGGCAACTCTAAGATGGCGGATGAGTTAATCTTACGATGCTCTTCTCATTGAAGGACTGGATATCTCAGAACTCACACGAAAAAGGACTCATAATAACGATGCTTTAACAAAAATGCATAGAATAAGGCGTACTCAAGTACTAAAAAGCACAAAATAAAATAATTAATGGAAAACCTGTTTAAAGACAAGCTTTTATTCAAATGCACAAAAAAGTAGAATTGAATTGTTTTGGATGTGGTACGTAGGTTATTCCGTAAGTTATAGATTCAGAAGCTCATCGCTTTTGTATTCGAACTGAAAACTTTGCGCCACAAGCTTCTGAATCTATAACTCACGGAATAACCTACACCACACAACCAAAGCAATTGTTTTTTACTTTTTAGTTCATTTGAATAAAAGGTTGTCTTTGAAAAGATTTCTCATCAATTATTTTATTGTTTTTTTATGTCTAGTTGTATGACCGTGACATTTAAAAAAATGTAATCCATTCCCTACTGAAAACTTCACCACTATAATATTTAGTTGCAATCGGTTAATGGTAAAAAAATATGTCATTCCCTTGGCGATACTTTTTTATTCGTCTCTGAGTTCATGGAAAGTTTAAAGGCTCACTAACAGAAAATAAATATCGATAGATATAAAAAAAAAATCGAATCCACACTTTCCATTCTTTGGGAGAAACGATACTTTTGAATCGCATTGTATTCCCAGTTGGTCATGCGATGCTTTAAAAATCATCCCCCGCTGCCCATTCTCAATGCATCATGAGTGAGCGTGCTTCTTCATCCAAATACCTGGGAGACTTTCAATAAGCAATCCTACAACTTCCGCACAAACAGAGAACGTCTACGTAAAGAGACAAACAAAAAAAATATTCCGGCAGGCACATCGTACATGCCTGAAGAGGAAGGAAACAAACAAATGGAATGCATCGACGTAGTCTGAAAAGAATTCCGGATGATCGCACAAGAGTATCTTTGCTGCTCCAGTTGTCAACGTTTTACTGGTCAAATTTGAATAGGCGCAAGACTGGCAGTCACTCTTAGAGCTTGCTGAAAGGTCTCCGGACAAAAGGGATGGAAAAGAGGATTGAATAGTGAATGCGGGGATCTTGGAGATGAAAAAATGGTACGATTCGAATGGCCGAAAAGCTCGATGATAAAGTAATATTAAGGGAGCGGAAAATGTATTTATGGAAATCACTCCAATGATCCGATTATTTCCATACCATATGACAACTGAGGTTGTACCAATGTATAGTGGAAGTCAATTAAGTATTGAGAATTGATGAAGCATCTATTGTCACCCTATTGAGTGGGCATGTTACAGATAGAATTGGAGCTACTAGACAGGTGGTCCAGCTGGAAATTCGATCGAAGAATTCGATCAACATCGAGGAGAAGGGACTCTGGAAGAGCAAGTTTAGGAATAGAAAATATGAGTTAGAAAACGTCACAGCGGTAAAATGTTTGATTTGCCAATTCAAACTATAGATTCTATGTTGATGACAAATCGGAAACATTTGACTCGATAATCATCCCGCGAATTCAACTCCATGACAAATGATAATCCAGAAATGTTGATAGGTCAGGATAATATTGACTTGATAATCGCCAGGAAAGTCTCTGAAGGAGAGAAAAATTAACCTATGATATGCAAAGTAAAATTGGGATGGGTCAACTATATCTCAAATAACAAGAAAGAGGGGGTAAATGAATTTAATTACACTGCTGTTGACGAGAATACCGTTTATAACTCTGTACTCTGTGAAAATATCAACACGACCAGCTCATACAAGAAAAGAGAAAAATTATAACAATAGAACATATCAGAGAAGCCTCAAACAAACCAAAAGCCATTTGGAAACAAGTAAATGATCAGATAGGTAGAGAAAAAAAAGACATCACTGAAACACTGTTGGCGCGAGAGTTTAATGAATATTTTGTAAATGTGGCTGGAGAGATAATAAATAATATTCCAGATACAGAAACCCACTATGCATCCCTATTTGAAAGATATTACAAATAACAACAGTTATTCAGTATTTTTATATCCTTCGACAGAAACAGAAGTATCAGATATCATCAAATCATTCAAAAATTCTGACATATATGAACTCTTCTGACATATATGAACATTTAACATACTACTACAAGGATAATCTTGAATCGCTAAAAAACCAATTGTTCCTATTATCAATATTATTCCAACGATATCTGTATATAAATCTGGAGATACTAACATCTAAGCAAATCATAGACCCATTGCTCTCCCTCCCATATTAGGTAAGTTGGCCGAAAAGGTGATTGCTTTGAGAATAACTTTGTTTCTTGAAATGAATCACTTATTCACAAACAGGCAGTTTGGATTCAGGAACGGGAAAAACACAGCATGAGCAGTTATGGAACTGGCTAGTTTCATAGGTCGGGGATTTGAAGAAAAACAGTCAACTCTGGCGGTTTTTGTGGATTTGAGTAAAGCTTTTGACTATGTCTCAAAAAATATTCTGTTAGGAGAACTTGAACACAATGGATTGAGGGTTATTGCGATCAACATTATGTAATAAAATCTAAGGAATCACCCTGTAAGAATATATCGCCGTGTTCAATAGCAGATTCTCATACTCGGGTCATAAAAGCTTCTTTCAAGGAGCATAAACCTCTGGGTTTAAGGGAGTTAAACAATCACAGTTTCCAGAAAACTTGTCATCTGGAACGCAGGTTTGCTGTGCAAAAAGTCTAAAAAAAAAATTATCATTTTCGTAGAATTTCTACATCTGCTAGCCGGTTGTTTGTCAACAATTTCGAAGGATAAATAAAAATTACAAGCGGGCCAAATTGGACTGGCGGGGAATACAGAGGGGCAAACCCATTGTAAAATAATTTTTATTGTTTTCGTCACGCACCGAATAAACTTTCGAGATATGGAAATTTTGCTAAGAAATTCAGGTTCACTAGCCGAAGCGGGAAATGGCAACCAATTGTTATGCAACGGGAGAATTTGTTGGTTTTCGTTGGCGAAATTAATTAGCACCCACATAAACAATTATTTGTATTCAGATTAACGGCTTATTAGGCTGCAACGAGTCTTGGGCGAGATTTAAGATCATTTTCCTCCAAATGACAACCTGAAAACTCCAGCTGTACAGGATGATCACTTTTAGCAGTCTAAAGGAAAGAGATAATTGTTAAAACCCACGAAAAGTAGAACATAGAATTCCATAGTTTAAAGCAGTACCGCTCACATAACAGGGGGGCGCCACCTCTCGGATGACGAAGATCAAGCAGTAGCTCCACCTCCGACTAGACTCGGGATTGGTCGATGGAGTCATTACGAATTTGTTTATGATTTTGCAAAATACCACCCAATAGGTTAGGTAATTATTCCCAGTACGAATCAGTTGGGATAAGGAATGATATTATTCAAACCGGTCAAAATTTGACTTGAGGGGGGATTCTCAAAGGACTTAGTAGGAAGAATTTGACGTAGAAAATTGACGTTGAAAATTCACCAGAAATTTTTTTCAAGTCAATAGTTCCCTTTTTTCGGTTGGACTAGAGAAAAGCCAAAAAATCATTTAATTCCGTATCGAGATAAGGGCTTACGTTCGAATTAGTGTTTCACTGGTCGGTTTCAGATAACTACCAAATTTCGTGCAACAGAAACCGTGGTATTCTTTGTTCTAAGTAGAATCTCCCAAGTGTTGAAGTAACTGAGCTCCGTGTGGTTTAATTTCATAAATTATTGGTTGCAGAGTGTTAATCAAGCAACTTAGTTTTGTTCAGAAAGTTCAGTCAATTTGTTTTAATGTGTTAATTATTTGATCTAGTCTTCATTCTATTCATTTTATTTACGTTTTTAATCCATTCACAAAATCAATCTCCTCAATGAAAGCCATCATTAGAATCAGTTCGTTTTCTTGGAAATACTTGGGGAATTGGGAGTGTTAGCCAAATCTCGACAAATTTGTACATTTGCGCACCCACTGTAAAATTTTCTAATTATTTCCAGTTCAACCGACAATGTAATAGCCTTCCTGCATGCTTTTGTAGTGGGGATATTGGTACAATGCAGTTGAACACGTACTAATACTAGGACATGTATCTAATAAATCCCTAACAGAGAAATAGGGGAATCCCACCGGTCTACTGCGGTCGTAGAATTTCGCAAGTTATCGGCACTTGATTGAAAAAATTTACCTCCGTAGTTCGTTATAACCGAGTTTGACTATATCTTGTTAGTGATCGGAATTATCCATCTACTTTGTTGTTGTAGTATATTCATTTGTCATTAGTGAAATCGTTCATGTACTTTACTAGTGTATGATTCAGCACACATGGTGAGAGTTTGTGTCTATTTATTGTATACATGAGTATTATATAACTCACAATGTTACGAGCTAGAAAACGTCATCTGTCGTGTGCAAATCTTTCTCGTAAAACAAAAAAAGCCCGAGAAGAAAGTGCACGTCGCGAAACTCAGTCTCCGGCATCGCGACAGAAACGATTGCAACACGTTAGAGATCAAATTCGTCTTAGTTATAATAGCCAATCACCCACAAAAAATTCACCGTCTTATAATCCTAACTAAAAAGCGTAAAATAAAAAAAGTAAATTCAAATAATGACTTTGGATTATTACCGTCTTTTATAAAATATAAAAATCCGACTGCGTAATGAGCGTACTTTAAAAAAGATGGAAACAAGATGACCAGAAAATATTGCCAGAAAATCATGTTTTAAGAGGTTACCTATGAAACTTAATACTGTAAACAATCTCACGCAAACGGAGGCAATAATATATCTTCATTTTGAATCAAAGAAGATGACTCCGACTGCGTGAGACTGTTCACAGTATTATGTTTAATAGTTAACCTCGTAAAACATAATTTTCTGACAATATTTTCTGGTCATCTTGTTTCCATCTTTTTAAAGTACACTTTTTACGAAAATAACTTTTTTTGAAAAGGGAAACATTCTCAATTGAAAATCGATAGAAAGATTTTTCTGTGAATTGAAAAATCCACGATCAAAATGTTTATATTTTCAACAAATCAATTTAACTTTTTTTATTCGTATTCCATCCAGTGACATTTTGACTGGGCTATGAACCACGAATCATCATTATGCGATTATCTGACACGGGGTGTCGGAACAGCCACAGACAACTCCGAAAACATTACATTCTTTGAAGTGGAATATTCGAGAAATTGAGTGGGCTGAGCGTAATGAGCAGAAGGAATCAGTCAAAATGAATTTCATAACTTGAGCAGAATGTGAAGAACGGAATATTAAGCCATATTGAAGAGAAAGAAATCGTGGCTGATGGCCATTCGAGATCGACGCAGGTGAAATGATGTCATGGCGTTCTGGTAGGAGAAATTAAAGAAGTAAGTATCCTAAATGAGGAACTTATACATGATGATGAAAGTCTTTATTGTGCTAAAAACCAAAAGTTTTTGTTGACAAAGTATGTGATGTACTATAACTAATATTAAAACTATAAAATCATGTAAAATATCATACACATGTACAAGAACAAAACATTTTAGTGAAACATATACTGGTGAAATTTATACTATGAAAAAAATATTAAACGATAAGAAAAAACAAAATTGACACTTATTTGAATGTATCTTTAAAAAAAAAGGTGTAATAGGCTTTAAATTGACACTTATTTGAATGTATCTTAAAAAAAAGGTGTAATAGGCTTTATTCAATAGTAGCTCTCAAACGGCTTTTCTGAAATTAATATGTGTTACCAATGACCGAATATGTGATTCAACATTTTCTTAGCATTGAAAATAATAGATTTTATTATTAATGTACTTTTGGGAATTAGTAGGGAAACCGTGAAGTTTTCATTCCTTGTGTTGTATACCGACTACGAATGAATGTTAGTACCATATTTTTTGTGGATTATACATACACTCTCTAGAATGATAATGCAAGTCAATGTCAGTAACCATGGATTAGACATAGGAATTTGAGAGGTCTGGGAGGGATAAATGGCAAGCTAGCGTATAGCAGGTCAACTTAGCCCCCTATAACCCCATACAAAAATGATGAAAAAACTTTCCTTTTTATTTTACAATATCCTGAAAGACAATTAAAGTTTTTTTCAAATCATGAATCATATTCCTATACCTAAATGGTCTGGTTTCCAAAATAAAAGCAAGTTTCTATAAAAAATTAAAATATCTGCATTTGAATATGTATTATTATCCATTTTGACAGAAACACCATGAAAATCACTGCCTGTCAAACTGAAAGATTGTCTTGCTCTTTTCTGGTCATGGCACACCACTACCATTTCCATTTTCCAGTATTACAAATCGAAATAGGTAATATTACCCCATTGAAATGATCTGATTAAGAAATCAAATCAATCTGTAATGATTCGCTTGAAAATATTCATACTTTTGGACATACAGCTGGAAATTGTGTTTTTCTAACTCTCATATGATGCAATTCACTTTCAGCAAAGATTAATTGAAAAAATATCTCAGGAAAATTTGGAAATAGATTTGAGTCGTACTCGAAAAAACGTCCATTAGTAATTATTTTTCAGATTATCCTGTATATATCATTTCAGTTTCTACCCCCTAATCTAACTTTTTCTCGAGTATAACTCATATCTATTTCCAAAATTTCCTCAGATATTTTTTCAATTATGCTATGCTAAAACTGAATTGCATCTGAGAGTTAGAGAAAAATTCAAGTTCCAGCTGTATCTTCAAGAGTGCGATGAAACCTCCGGTCTCAGGTTTTTTTTTCTGAAAAAGAAAACTGCGAATTAAAAGGTAGAGATAGGTATACGACATGTTCAGCAAAAGTTATTTGTGTTTGTCAGTAGAATCCAAAAACAGAATGAAATACTGGGAGTTCCATTTGAAATTCGAAAGTTGATATTAGTTAAAGTACATATGGCAACACTGCAGTATTTATATCTCAGATCTCCAGAAACGTCCAATAGGCAATCGGGTTTGGAATACCGGTATATCAATCATTCTTTGTACAATCAGTTCGTCATCTTTTCATTCATACACTTCAATACACCACAGAACCTTCTGCATTGTCTCGCTATAATTTGATGACATTGACCATGAAGATAAACAATTTCATCAAAACTTCGTTTGAATAGTTATTGCCTTCCATTTTGATTCTTTTCTGATAACATTTTTGATAATGAACGCGCAAACGTTTTATTATTGATGCACTAATTGACGAATTTTCATAATGACATATTCCATAACATTAAATATAAAATATGGCAAAATAATCCGATTTTTATAGAATCTTGCTTTTATTTCGGAAACCCGACTATTTGGGTATATGATCATGATACATCATTTGGAAGGAACTCCAATTGTTTTTCAGGATATTCGATAATATACAGGGTGTTCCATATAAAAAAAATTTACTTTTCACCATTTTTGTATCTATCGGCAAAATTACAAATTTTGAACGACCCTGTATAATGGAGAAAGAATCCCCTCGAACATAACTGATGTACAGAACATCCCAGACAGCATACAATATTATTTTTGGGATATTGGAATATTCTTAAATGTGCCAGGGATATACATATCTTTTTTGGAATATGCCTAGAAAGTACTGGTGGGGAAAATTTTAGATATTCCCAGAATATTCCATGAATATTCCAGAAAGAATACTGCCGGAATATCCTCTGGGAATATTCCCTGTATATGCAGGAAATACCTACAATATTCCGTGAATATTCCAGAAAGGATAATCCTAGAATAATCCATGACCATATTCTATGAATATTCCAAGGATATTCGAAGTAATTCAGGAATATGATAGTAATATTCCCCAAATATCCTGAAGGGTTTTCAGAACAGAATAACCATTCCCTGAAATTTCAGAAATTGAGAAAATAAAGAAAAATACAACTGTTTCCCCACATGAGTATCCTCAAATATGTGACATTCTCGGCCCTTTTTTCTGATCTTTCGGCAATTAAGATACATGTTTTCCTGAAGCTCGTCGGCCATTAAAGAGTAGAATATGCCATGTTGAAATAATTTATTGAATGAGAGCATTTTCCTTTCTCCGCGAATACGAATTCAAATCAGTGAATAGTGGAAGGTGAATCAGGGAAGGTGAGTGAGAACTTATGTTTGGACCGTAGATATATCAAATATGTCACATTCAAATAATTTTTAAGAGAACGTTATATAATTCTTCACAAGGGAAGAATCTGAAGTTATCTATGCATTTTGGTTATGAAAACAGTAATTAGGTTTATTTAGGTCAATCTGACTAAAAATAGCAGTGTCGTTCACTATATATTTTTGAAGAATTCTGTCAGGATTACGAATCCCACATGTATATATTTTTATGAGTTTTTATATATATATATTTGGTATGGTTCCATATTTGGTAACGATAATCACCAAGCTGTGGTTTTGATGTGGTTGAGGTGATTTAATATGTATATTTCATGTATAAATTTGGTACTTGGAATTTGGAATTTTCTTTGAATTTTCAGAAACCTTTTCGAAGAAGTATTTGACGGCAGGTCGAACATTTATTCTCATATACGTTTCTTGAATATCGCTGAAATTGAAGTCATTTTCGTGAATCAAATTCAACAAACTTGATTGTCTCAAATTCTGAATTTTAATTTTTGACGAAATATCTTAGCTGCTTAAGATCAGAGAAAAAATCATCTCTTCCATACATAAAGCAAAAATCAATTTTTGTTAATTCATAAGAATTATTAAAAATAGTTCTTCAATTTCAGTATTGGATATTATTCATTTGTATACTCAATTAATTTTAAGTAATAATCTCTTGATGAGATTACACTCAACTGTAACAACAATGTTGAGGAGTGTATTGTAAAGATTCCAAGTTTCAAGAAATATAATTTTTTGTATATCAAACTCTGATACAAACAATATTGTTTTCATGTTAAATCGCTGAGAACACACTTGATGGACCAAAAGCTGATGTTCGTGTTAACCTGATCGGTAGCCCAGCAGCTATAAGTACCCCCTAATTGCGAGCCAATTCACTTCGTGGAGTTTAGCTAAGTGCTAGACAAGGAAAAATACAATCAAGGTACATCGTCATCGAAAAAACCGACAGTTCAGCAAAACAAAACAATATTCACTTTCTACATTGGAATAAGAAAATAAATTTTTGGATTCAAATGTTCTGAATTTGGAAGAGATGTAAATTTTTGTAAATAGATTGTTATAAGTTGGTATTTGTTTTATTGTTGTAGTTATTTACAGAAGGAATCATTATTGAATAAGGTTTTGAATTTTTGTCCTAGTTTAAATAAAAATTCTGACGTCCATTCAAATTTACAATTTCTAAAACTTTGCTTGAAACATAAAAAATTTGAAACTAGCAAAGCGGTCCAAAGAACTCCACACCGCTCTTCACTGAATAGTCTGGGCATTCTATTTCAACAAATAACTTGAACTTACATTACATAGTATAACTGGAGGTGAAAATACCGGGCCTAAGGCATTCGGTAGAAAATGAAATGATCAGTGATATACAAATGCAATTTTTATGGAATGAAATGAATGGTAACATAAAAGTATACTTAGCACACTGTGGTGATTATTAAGAATATTTGATGAACAATTCCAAACACAGTAGTTTCACATACAAATATGCAAAAGTAACCCATACCAGTAAAAAAAACAAAAGATGTCAAATATCAATTTAAAATGCATTCAACTTTACAGCTCTGCCATCGGGTTAAGCTACGACTACCGGATGAACGACAGACGCTGACGCGCGCGAAATGGTTTTGATTGGTCGTGAAAGTGCACCTCGATATTTTCCGTTAGAAAAAAAAAGATTCATTTTTATTTTCTACAAGATTACCAAAACAGTTTAATTCAAAATTAATGAATCAGGCCATTCAATAATCAACAAAAAAAAACCAGGCCGACAATCCAAAACAATTGTGTCCCATTTTAAGCGACCTAGAAATCCCAAATTGAAGAAACAACAAAGCAGAATTGCTGAATTGCTAACCTCGATCCAGTTGATGCATAAAAACAATTAGGTTTCGAGGTTAGGGGAAAAAACAAAGATGAGTCAGTAGTTGTCAGGTCTTGAGGTGTGCCACAAGTCATGAGTCGGTGACGTGCCCCCTGAAGAAAGAGCTGGAAGTCTGAGAAGGGTAGAAATGTAGTTGCTATTCTTGAGCTGCCGTTCTGGCAGCGTTGTATATATAGTCCTTAGGTGTAGGCATATTTTTGTATATATTCATGATTGTAATGAATATTGTATGTTTATTTTGGATTCTGAGTTCATAATCTGGTTATCACAAAATCCCTCTGAGCTACCAACCCCCTTTAAGGCCCTTTAGGCAATAGACCTATGACAGTATTTTTGTCAGCTTGTCTGAACAAAAACTCTCTTTGCAAATCAAATACATCTATTCGTACTTTTTCCCATACTTTTCCAATATTTTGAACTCGAAAATGGTTATTGGTGTTCATTCCATAGAAATAAGGGAGAATATTCCATGAATATACAATACAGAATATTTAATTTTGATTATTCTATGAATATTCATACATGATTATTCCATGAATATTCAGGAATATTCTCAAGAGAATATTCGTGGTACATTCTCCCGAGAATATTCCAGGAAGGTGCTTATTAGAATATTCCTGGAATATGCTAGAGGCATGTGAATATTCTAGGGATATTCCATGTATATTCGGAATATACTCTTCTCTTTTCGGTTATTTAGAGAATATTCTAGGAATATTACGTGCTGTCTGGGATTGGTAAACTACACCCAGAATTTCATTAAATTGAAGCTATGTTTCGCACAAAAAATAAGGAAATCAATGAATTTCTCGAAAACCGCTTGAGATATAGGAAAGTTTCATACAAAAAATAATAGCTTAAAAAATAAAAACACGAATGAAAATAGAAAAAAAAAAAAATTTGAAGCCGCCATCTTGAATTTTCCAATTTTTACAGAAGAATCATAATAATCGACCCCAAAAACCCCCACATACCAATTTCGAATAGAATCAGACCCTAATCACAAAACCCGCCATTTTGAAGCCGCCATCTTGAATTTTTCAATTTTTACAGAAGAATCATGATACTCGACCCCAAAAACCCCCACATACCAATTTTGAATAGAATCGGACCATATTGTTCATTTTTTCATTGTATTGAAATATTGTAATGTACATCGTTCATTGTTTGTATTATATTATCTACATTTTATTTAAATTTTATATTCTTACATTCTACATTTTACATTCTATATTTTACATTTTATATTTTACATTTTATATTTTACATATTTACATAAATTTAATTATATTTTTACATTTTATAACTAACACTTTATATCTTATAGTTCACTTTTTTCACATGTTATATTTTCTCCGCGAAACAAGTGCTTGCACTCATCGCGTGAGTTCGTTATTCACTTCCACCATGTACTCATCATTGTATTTGATTATTGCAATGAATAAAGTTATTATTATTATATTATTATAATCATAAAACTCGGCCGCCATTTTGAAGCCGCCATCTTGAATTTTCCAATTTTCACAGAAGAATCATAATATCGACCCCAAAAACCCCCACATACCAATTTTGAATAGAATCAGACCCTAATCACAAAACTCGGCCGCCATTTTTAAGCCGCCATCTGGAATTCTTCAATTTTTACAGAAGAATCATGATGTTCGACCCCAAAAATACATACCAATTTTGAATAGAATCAGACCTAATCACAAAACTCGGCCGCCATTTTAGCCGCCATCTGAATCTTCAATTTTTACAAAAGATCATAATTTCTATCACAAAAACCCCCACATACCGATTGTGAATAGAATCAGACCATAATCACAAAACTCGGCTGCCATTTTGAAAACGCCATTTCGAATTTTTCAATTTTCACGAAAGAATCATAATATTTGACCCCAAAAACCCCCACATACCAATTTCGAATGGAATCAGACCATAATCACAAAATTCAGCCGCCATTTTGGAGCCGCCATCCTGAATTTTTTAATTTTTACAAGAGGATCATAATGACCGACCCCAAAAACTCCCACATACCAATTTTGAATAGAATCAGACCACAATCACAAAACTCGGACGCCATTTTAAAGCCGCCATCTTGAATTTTTCAATTTTTACAAAAGAATCATAATATTCGACCCCGAAAACCCCCACATACCAATTTTGAATAGAATCAGAGTATAATCACAAAACTCGTCCACCATTTTGGAGCCGTCATCTTGAATTTTTAATTTTGACAAAAGAATCCCAATCTCCGTCCACGAAAACCCTCAGATACCAATTCTGAAGCAAATCGGACCATAATCACAAAACTCGTACGCCATATTGGAGCCGCCATTTTTATTTTTTTTTCCACACAAAAATTGCTCAATGCATTGTCATCGGAATTATGTATACCTGCCAAATTTCAAATCATTCAGACGTCTGGAAGTAGGTCAAAATCTCGCCCAAAGGAGTCGGTTACAAACAAACAAACAAACAAACAAACATTCAAGTGAAGCTAATATAAAGCGTGTAAAATGATCATTAAGCAATAGCAAAGCAAAAAAGGCAATCTTATACAGGGTGTCTCATTTAAAATATCAAAGTTGTTGCTACTTTTCGATATAAGCGGCAACACCGCCGCATTGAAAATATTTTTGACCGATAGAGCAGAACTAATTACCTAAGAAACCAAATTTTCAAAATTATCCTGTGTCCCGTTCTCCCGAAACGTCTAATAGGCCATCGAGTGTGGGACACCCCGTATGTCATGTGTTGACAGTTCCCATCAAACCAAACTCAACCATTATTCAGCAGTTACAAAATAGCACCAGCTCACCCCACGATCCAACGTAATTATCGTGCAGAATCGAGAGAACGCCCGAACCCTCCCCCATCTATCTCTGCCTGACTGATTCTCCCGTTGACAGCGGTCTTAATCTCCGGTTGTCGGATGGAATGTGCACTCGTGAAGGGACATTTTTCTCGAATCCAACGAAAACCTATACGCCGTTGACGCAACAATGCGGTCCTGCCTAAAACAAATTATGATGCTTCGGCGGTTGTCATTGGGGTCAGGAATTTCGCTGGAAATTCCTTACGGTGGTGATGGAATATTAACATGATGCTGGAGTAGTTGGGAACGAAATATGTTGCATGTGCCGTACTGACCATATTGGTCATAATTATTTTTCGTGTTACACCATTTTCTAGGAGTTGTTTAGCAGCGAATGCAGAAATGTTTTTGTTGATTACTCGATTACTCTTGTTCCGGACGTCCATCGTCTTAATGGATTTAAAAGGTTTTCACGACTTTTCGAATGCTTGTATCTGCAATCGTCTCCAGGTGAATACTGACAAGTTTGGGTGCTACTTACCAATTATATGACTGCCGGTGTAATGATGCGTGCAATTCCACCATGTGCAGTAGTGCGTGTAATTTCGCTCGGTGTGGTGGTGCGTGAAGTTTCGCGCCTCTGCAGCCCGCCAGAAAGAGCAATCAGTGGTTTCCATACGTTCTTGATCTCAACGCTTGGTTGACTAAAGGCGTTATTGGCTTCGATGTAGGCGGCCTCTTTGAATTTTTGTTCGAACCAATGCTCCTCTCTATGTAGAACACTTGGTCGTCCCATAGAACTCGATGGTGCTCAGTCCAGGCGTGGTCAGCGGCCTCTTTGTCTTTCCAATGTAGGAATCTCCGCATTCACATAGAACTTCATAAATGTAATTCTTACTGATTTCATTTTTGTTGTCAGGTTTGGTCTTGGTCAGGGAACTCCATAAAGTACGGCCGATTGGAAGCAGCTCTTGATGTTGAACTTGTTTCCTGATTCTTCTGATCTTCTCGGAGACACCTGTGATGTACGGAAGGTAGATCACTGTGCTTTGTTGTTGATCTTCAGATGTCTTCGTTTTCTGGAGTTGTTTCAATACTTCTTGGGGTATCCATTCCGTTGGAGGTCCTCTCTGATGTGGTTTGATTCGGCATCTAGTGACTCCTCGTCGTTGCAAATGTGCGTCGCTCTCTCTACCAATGTACTCACGATCCTTCTCTTTGCCGAACTCGGATGGTTGGAGCTCTAACTGAGGTACCGCCCCGTATGTGCCTTCTTTTTGTAGACAGAGGTGCGGATTTCCTTACCCTATTCTCTCAACGTTCTCATCGTGTAAGGGTAAGGCACTGTTGGTTTCCATTTCCATCGTGATGTTTATCTCCGTGATTCCATATAATGAAGGTGTCATCCATGTACCTCATCCACAACTTTGGTTTGTATTCTGCCTCCCGTATAACCAATTCTTCGAACCACTCCTTGTATATGCTGGCGATGACTGGAGAAAGGGAAGATCCCATCGGGAGTCCGTCGACTTGAGAGAAGAATCGGTCCTTTTCCTGGAAATATGAGCTCTGTAGGCAGCACTGCAGTAATTCCAATATTGCTTGGGTAGGAAGGTCAGTCCTCTCGTGCAGATGGTTATCCTCTTCGAGCTTCCTTTTGATAATACTGAGGGATTCCTCTATAGGGACATTGGTGTAAAGGCTGTCCACGTCGAAGCTGATGAAACGATCTTCTGGTCCAAGTTCAAGTGATGGTGGTGGAATTACACGCATCATTGCAGTATTGGTAATTGGTAAGTAGCCCAAAACTTGTCAGTATTCACCTGTAGACGATTGCAGATCCAAGCATTCGAAACTCGTGAAAACCTTTCAAATCTATTGAGACGATGGACGCCCGAAACGAGAGTAATCAAGTTACCACATCGTCTACAACCTTCAAACAAATTTTTTTTGTTGATTCACTATTTTTTGGAAGTTTTGTAGCAGCCGTTGCAGCCTTCTTCCGGCAACATCTGAAAAGTTTCCGACCCAAACTTGAAGAGGGCAGCCCTCGTCAACAATAGCTAGAGTTAGGAAATGTGTTTGTGTATCTTTTGAAATGTACTCACCAAAGTTGCAGCCATTTTGAACGCGCTGTTGTTGTTTGACTATCATTTGAGTGAGTCTATGTGAGTGTTTTTGTGAGAAAGGAAAAAATCGAGTATCGAGCTGTCATTAAATATTTGTTTTTCAATCAATCAATATATACTTTATTATCCGAGATATTACATCTCATAGATAAAGTCAAATACATATAAGTAAATAAATAAGTTCATGAGTCGTATGGTGCAGGTAACATAACATTGTCACAATTATAAAAATACATTTTTCACGAAACAGAACAACATTAACCAAAATGAACAAACAGATATCATCTAGTTAAGCAGCTGAGAATGTATAAACTTTTCAAAAGGATTCAACAGAGTGTCACATCTGAATTAACCAATCCAATCTTTGTCAAGAAACTCTCGAACGCTATAAAACACCTCATCTATAAGTAAGATTTTTATAGATCTCCTGAAATGAGGTGGCGAAACAATGTTTTTGTATATGGATGGGAGATGATTGTATAGCTTGACTGCACTATAAATCAGAGAGTTCTTCGTTAATTTTGAAGACGGAATAGGTACGCTCAAATTATTACTTGGGCGAGTGATACTAATAATTGCCCCATATGATGCTTTATTTTTGTGTACTGAACACACAGTTTCTAGAATAAATAACGAAGGAAGGGTCAGGACTTCATAAGCCATTGTTTAGGTTAATAGCTGGACCTAAATGACAAGAATGACAAGTGAACGTTGAAGTAGCTTGACATGGAACACAAAACTATGGATATCAGAATCATGGGAGGAATATCCATGGCATACGAAGACCAGATTTGAAGATGATCAATCTAATGGGAAGATCTGTCAAATATATGTTCTAATATTCCAAGGAAGACCAGACAAGATTCTTAAATTCTCGAATTTAAGTCAATGTAATTTAAGAGAGAAGTCTAACATACAATTGGAAAAAAAATATGGTGTGTCCATAGAGTATAAATTCGAATTTTCCTTAATAAAAATCCTCATTCACAATGGCTCAATTGAACCACAACTGGGGGATAAGGAGTGTGATAAAAGTCTAATGAAAACTTGACCCAACTTCACAAGTCCCACAGTTAGAGTACAAAAGAGTTCAAGCGGTGATAGTCAAAGTAACAGTAGAAATCCAAACAATGACTTACGTTCTCAGTATGGGAAAAGTTTAGAAAGAGGCTAGATAAATTGCGAAGAGATACAAGTAATATCATCAGAGAATCAAAAATGAAATTGTTAGAATGAAAAATGAAATTATGAACATGATTAGAATGAAAAGTAAAATGTGAATTTTAATCATGTTAATAATTTCATTTTTCATTCTCTATGATGATATTACTTGTATCTCTTTGCAATTTGCTAGCCTCTCTTTCAACTTTCTCCGTACTGAGTGCATAAGTCATTGTTTGGATTTCTACTGTTATTTTGACTATCACCTCTCAAACTCTTTTGTACTCTTACTGTGAGAGTTGTGAAGTTGGGTCAAGTTCTCATCAGACTTTTAACACACGTCTCATCCCCCAGTTGTGGTTCAATTTAAATCTTTTGTCTATGGACACTACCATTTTTTTTTCAATTGTATGTTTGTGATCAGGACAGGTGTCATTAAACTTCTCCGTCAAATTACAATGCCTTAAATTTGAAAATTTGAGAATCTTGTCCTCGTCTTCCTTGGAATATTAGAACATATATTTGACAGATGACAGTTCCCATTAGATTGGTCATCTCCAAATCTGTTTTTCGTATGCCATGGATATTCCTTCCATGATTCTAATATCTCCATAGTTTTGTGTTCCATGTCAATCTACTTCAACGATCACTTGTCAATCTTGTCCTACAGGTCCAGCTTGCAACCTAAATAATGGCTTATGAAGAAATCGAAATGTAATTTCAAGTTTCAACCTTATACAAGACTCATTGAACATGAGATATTTTATTGTCTTTTCGGCTTCTTGTACACCTGACGGGTAAGTAACCTCACTCTTCAAAAAATTTCAAGTTTCCTTTCTAAAAACAAATTTTCAGTAATTGTTCTCTATCAATATTACTTACAGGTACGCACTGATGATGACCTGAAGGTCGAAAGCGCTTTGTTACGATTTCAATAAATTATTTCATGCACGAAACATAATTTTCTTCCATAGAAATGTATTTTCTTCCAGGTAATAGTATTCGTTACATTATATCAAATTGACGTGCCACATATTCAATGTGAACCATTAATCCAACTTCGGCATACAAAAAACATAAGAAATTATGTCCAAAAAAGGATATGATTATCTGGACACACGTTATATAGGAATATAAAAGAAACAAAAATATCTTCCAAGTATCAGCACTCAACGATAATATCCGACTTATATTCGCATAGATATCCTACCACTCATGTATAATAATAATAATAATAAGACGTTTATTTCGAAGGTGAAGTACATTACACTGCAAGAGTGCTATATAAATGCATTACACTGCAGGAGTGATATATAATTAAAAAAATTAAAAATAAACGTGGTTAGGTCACGAAAGCATAGCTTGTGTGTGACAGTAGTACTAAGGTACTTGTAATGTTGATAAAAAGATTGATACAAAGATTGATAAGAATATTATTAAAGGCATATGTATATAGAACGAATATAATTTACAAAAAGTTATTTGAGTATAAAAATAAAAAACAATAAAAACATATAATGTGACATAAAATCTAAAAGTTATATACAAAGTATGTATATCAGTGCGGGGCTTGATAGGATATATTTTTTCAGATCTCTCTTGAATCTATTTGTATTCTGCTTGTTTTTTAGTTTGTCTGGTAGTTGGTTATAAAGTTTTTGGCTGATATATCTGTGGCTTTTTTGGCCGATTGCTTTATTCATAAAAGGGATCTTGTATTTATTTTCCTTATTTCTAGTATTATATTTGTGGTTAATTTTTTGTAGCTCATGTTGTGTTTTGTGGATCATTATGTTGCTGAGATGAAAAAAGAGTTGTACTGGGTCGAATATTTCCGTTTGTTGGTGGAGTTCATCTGAAGGGTAAGTTCGTTTTTTAACCGACGAAACTAAAAAGGAGGAGGTTCTCTATTCGACCCGTATATTTTATGATTTTCCATATTTTTTTTTATGTATGATCACGCATAACTTTTTACTGAGGCGTCCGATTCCGATAATTCTTATTTGAGTGGATATGGTGTACTTCGAATTTGGTCCCATTCGAATTTAAAAGATGAAATCCACCCCTAAGGGTAGCGAAATGAAGCATATTGATCACTCACCCTCTGAATTCTGGTCCGTTAACCGATTCTGTCAGGCATAACTTTGTACTGGGTTCTTCGATTTGGATGATTCTTTTTTCAATAGATAGGGTATACCTTATATTTGGATTTCGAAAGGAATTAGCCACCCTTACGGGTAGAAAAATAGGGGATAATTGATTTTTCACTAGTGAACATTGGCACACACATACGTAGTTGACAATTACAGATCGCTACTGACATCATTCTTGTTCCGTCAAAATCAGTATATTTTATGAGAGGATGGAATGATATACAAAGTAATGGAATAGACTAACCAGAACAACGAGATTAATTTATATTACAACAAATAGTAAAAGTAGATAATCATATTATTTAACTGGTAATAGTTGAAGTAAGGTGGGTAAGTAAGTATTTTGGAAGTAATCAAAAAACAAGTAGGTAGTAATTGGTAGATTTCAGCCACAGAGAATTGAAAAATAAAAACTCTTTAATAAAAACGTAAACCGACAAAATACGGAACTAAAAAGTAAAAAATAAAAACTTAAAAAAAAAAAATTAAACCGACGAAAAAATCAACTGAAAAGCAAAAAATAAAATGAATCTTCTTAGTCTAAATGATAATTGAGCTCCTAAACTAATGTAAGTAACTGATTTTGAGTCGGCGCCAAACAAACTAGCAATTGATTTAGGTGAAGCGTAAAATGATGGCAGCGAGATGCACGGCTGGGTTTTGATGACTTCTTTCATAGATAATGATCTTCGATAATTGTTTGTTTGGCCCGACTCAAAATCAGTTACCTACATTAGTTTAGGAGCTCAATTATCATTTAGACTAAGATTTATTTTATTTTTTGCTTTTCAGTTGATTTTTTTCGTCGATTTAATTTTTTGGTAAAAAGTTTCTGTTATTGTATATTATTTTAGTTGACGTTTCTGGGTTATTGATACTTTATTCATTATTGTCTTATTTGTTGATCCCCATGCTAATATACCATATGTAATATGTGATTGAACAAGGGAAAAGTATAAAGTTCTTAAATATTTTTCATCGGGTATGTCTTTTAGTATTTTGAAGCGGTATATCAGGAATTGCATTTTTTTGATTAGGTAGTTTATATGGATATCCCATTTCAAGTTGGAGTCTATAAAAATTCCTAGGTATTTTATATGAGAGACTGGTTTAATTTCAAATGCATTATCAATATTCAGGTGTTCCGACGGAGGGGAGTTTCTTTTATTTGTGTAAATAAGTAGGTAATGTATCATTTTAATTTTCCCGCAAGGATGATTTCGAACTCCTTTGGAAACGTATGAGCAACTGCTAGACTTTTGTCACCTAGACTCGTATATAATATAGAGAAACAAAGAGACGGAGAGAGAGAGAGAGAGCGAGAGAAAGAGAGAGAGAGAGAGAGAGGGAGAGAGAGAAAATCGCATGGAGGAGGCATAACGCTTCTTCCTTACGTGACGATTTCTACCAGTCAACATCTACCGCAAGCTGCGTAATGGAACTCCCTTCCAAAAAAGTTATAGGGCTTGTACTTACCCCTGTGTCACCCTGTACATACATACAGGTCAATCTAATAAAAGCGAGTTGAAATAGAATATCTTCAAAAAAACCAAGTCTCGAATTTGTGGAGAGCTCAAAGTAGATTGTCCTCGAATATCGTGAACTTGGAGGCGCCAAAACCTACATTGGAAAGTAATTGTAAGAAAAATAATGCACAGAGCACTTTTGTAACTTGTTCCATTCAATTGTTTGACCTTATCACCCATCAATTGGTTTAATGTATATTAGAGTATTCTAACCTATTCACGAGTTCTCAATAAAAGCCGTTCTGATCTCATATACCGTTGCATGTCGCTCCAGACTAAAGTTCTAGTTATGTGCACTTGAGTAATATAATAAGCAATCAAAGCAGCTATAAAATACCCGAATGGAGCAATTATTAGTGGGTGGTGAGTGATTTATTTTCCTCGGCCGCCATTATAGAAATCGGTTTGCGCTCAACTTAATTTGAATCAAATTAGCACCAAGTTTGTAAATTAGTTTTCTTACTTCTTGGGCCCGGAAGGCAAGTGGAGCGTAAGAATTTTCATTCTAATGCGATTAAATGGATAATTAACTATTGTTTGATAATTACATTCGTTTAGCCCATTACTGATCACTGCGATGCTGATCTAGCTGAGCTTTTCATAATAATCCGGGCTCCGCTGAAAGCTTCCGACGCTCGATAAAATCATTTATTCCGCTTTGACGAAGGCCTCAATTACTGGATGTACAGGGTGGATACTAGTACCCAGTACACTTCGAAAAACCAGCTCAGAAGACGCTTTTGAAATAACTGCTCTACTTATCAAAGAATCATCGGACCATTAGTTGCTCTAATAAATTCGTGAGATCTATTTACAATCTGAAGAGTTATATTATGTTAATTTACTACACAACTCATTCCAACTGCATTCAGTAGAATTACAAAACATTTGTTGAAATTTACTTTACATCTACCGGGAATTTGTTTAGTAAAATTACAATACGAATGTTGTAATTTTATTTAACAAATTTGATTGAAAATGTTTTGTTATTTCAGTATGCTGCAATGTAAATTCACTACACAATTGAGTTCAACTTAGTTTTGAAAAATTACAACATATTTGTTGCATTTTTACTAATATCTATCAGAAATTTGTTTAATAATATTAAATAAGGGTTTTTTTGAAAAAAATATCGAAAATGTTTTGTGATTTCGGTATATTGCATTTAATTTACTATACAATTTAGTTCTTATTAAAATTGACAAATAAAACGAAAAAATTGTCAGATGACTACAGTTTCGAGTACCATGAATAATTGCTGTTATCAAATAGAAAATTACTTAATATTGAATTACTTACCAACAATTCCTGTTCTTCTAACTTTCAACAAATGACCTTTGATTATGACCAATTACTTCTTCAGTTACTTTAGCAATAGTCTCAGAAGTATTAATACAATCTCTATTTAAATAGGTAATTTTTATCAATACAGTTCAAACAATGAAAATTATGAAAATTATTGAAAAAATTATAAAAAAACTTCACTAATTCAAGTACCACTAACAGTAATTTTCAGTAACGAAATCACAACGTTGTCTAGTCGGTGTCGACGCCGATTGTCCCGAAAAGCCGGGAAAACAAAAGAAACAGTTCCAACACGCAGAGGCTACCTAAGTGGAGAATCAAATGACAAACAATCTTCGAAAATTTTAAAAACTTTTGACTGGAAACCGACCAACAGTTCGGTAAAATTACAAAAAGCATAAGATAAATTTTTTTTTACATTATGTAATTTTCAAGTCAGTTGTAAGAATACTGAAAATATTTGTATATTTTCAAAGAGTTCAGTGATTTCAGTTCAAATATATTTTTGTAACTTTACAAAAAATTTAAGTAAATCAAGTCACGAACAATGTTTGTAAATTTTAAAAACTCTTGATTGGAAACTGACCAACAGTTGGGTAAAATCACAAAACGTGTAGTGTTTCTACATGCAGATTGTAAAATTACGACTCATCTTGGTAAGTTTCTCACATGTCTTGGTATATTACTCGAATTGTATTATATTTTGTATGGGCAATACACTGATCTGTAATTTTACTCATATGTTGTATTGTAAAACAATTTTTTTTTCAGTTAAATTACAATTTTAATTTTCAAGTCAGAGTTGTGAAAATACTAAGAATATTGGGAATTTTCAATGACTTCAGAGTATTTTCGGTTCCAATATAGTTTTGTAACTTCACAAAAAAATCGTAATAAATCAAATCACAAACAATGTTTGTAAATTTTGAAAACTTTTGACTAGAAAACCACCAACAATTCGGTGAAATTACAAAACGCGTAAGAAACATATTTTTTTCTGTGAATCTACAATACATTATCTAAAAGTGGGAGTTGTAAAAATACTGAAAATATCTGTAAATTCTTAATGACTTCAGAGATTCCAGTTTCAATATATTTTTGGAAATTTACAAAGAATTGTAGTAAATTAAGTCACAAACAATATTTGTAAATTTTAAAAACTTTTGATTGGAAACTGACCAACAGTTTGGTGAAATTACAATAAATTATGTAATTTTTAAGTCAGAGTTGTGAAAATACTAAAAATATTTGTGAATTTCCAATGACTTCAGAGTAATTTCAGTTCCAATATAGTTTTGTACCTTTACAAAAAAATTGTAATAAATAAACTCACAAGCAATGTTTGTGAATTTCAAAAACTTTTGACTGGAAACCCACCAACAGTTCGGTAAAGTTACAAACCGTATAAGAAACATATTTTTTTTAGTGAAATTACAATGGATTCTGTAAATTTCAAGTCAGATTTGTAAAAATACTGGAGTATTTGAAATTTTTCAATGACTTCAGAGATTCCAGTTTCAATATATTTTAAAAAATTTTGAAAATTTTTGTATGAAACTGACCAACAGTTGGAAAATTAAACGTGAGGGTTACTACATGCAGATTGTAAGATTACGACTCATCTTGGTAGGTTTCCTCACATGTCTTGGTATATTACTCGAATTGTATTATATTTTGTATGGGCAATACACTGATCTGTAATTTTACTCATATGTTGTATTGTAAAACAATTGTAATTGTACAATGTTTTTTCAGTGAAATTACAATACTCAATGTAATTTTTAAGTAAATTGTAAAAATACTGGAAATATTTGTGAATTTTCAATGACTTCAAAGTAATTTCAGTTCCAATATGTTTTGTAAATTTCAAAAAAAATGGTAATAAATAAATCACAAACAATGTTTGTAAATTTTAAAACTTTGACTGAAAACCCACCAACAGTTCGGTAAAATTACAAAACGTATAAGAAACATTTTTTTTTTTGTGAAATTACAATACATTATGTAATTTTCAAGTGGGAGTTATGAAAATACTGAAAATATTTAATTTTTAATGACTTCAGAGATTCCAGTTTCAATATATTTTGAATTTACAAAAATTGTAGAAATCAAGTCACAATGTTTGTAAATTTTAAAAAATTTTATTGGAAACGACCAACAGTTGGTAAAATTCGGTGATATTAATGCATATTTCCCACATGTCTTGGTATATTACTGGAATTGTATTAAATTTTATATTGGAGAAATACACTGATTTCTAGTTTACTCAATGTTGTATGTAAAACAATTGTAATGTACAATTTTTTCAACAGTGTGGCAGAAAAGTAGCTACATATGAATTCTGAGAGGATCAATTTGATAATATCAGCAGTATTCCAGCTAGTGTTTTCATGACATTGATCCCAATTAATATGTTTTTCCTAAGGATGACTTCATCAAAGTCGAAACGTTGGATTTGGTCTTGCTAGTGGTTTTATTCACCTGATCTGACCTCAATCAACCGCATAGATCGACTCGTACAACGTTATCCATACTGAGTCGGTCATCCTTTTCTCCGGTATTATATTCCATCATATCGGATTTCATTCAGTGAAAAATCGACTGATAAGGACGGCATAACGAGCATCGTCGAGAGGCACATGATTCTCTGAACTATTCTCGAATCTAAGTGGTTTTCTTTTCATTGCAAATTCCTCGATAAGTTTAACGAAGAATGAGAAATACTTTGCCTGCTTCATGGAAATAATGAACCGCGGTTCGAAAGGCTGCCTGCATTTTCGCCCGACCTCTTCACTTACTCACTTCGTTTTGTTGTTTTTCGTTCGATGCTCGCCCGTTATTCGATTCCATAAATTCAATTTTTATTTGATTAATTTCTCCCGATAGGGCCGGAAATTGGATTGAATTCCGCGATGCTAATGAAAATTGTGAGGTGAATATAAATCCGGACAGTTGGAATAGGTGTACTGGGGTTTTCAATTGGAACTCTGATGAATAGTGACGCTTGATCTGAGGGATATGTTATGGTTCGATGATAGGTTTGCGCAATAGTGACATTCTATTCTATTGAACAGGCAATGGAAGCTGCAGCTCTTTTGTTTTCCAATATGATTTAAATTACCCACAGGTGGCATGTTCTGCTGAGAACCATCTCTTTTTAACCGACGAAACCAAAAAGGAGGAGGTTCTCTATTCGACCCGTATATTTTATTTATGTTTTTCCATCATATTTTTTTATGTATGATCACGCATAACTTTTTACTGAGGCATCCGATTCCGATAATTCTTTTTTCAGTGGATAGGGTGTACTTCGAATTTGGTCCCATTTGGATTTAAAAGATGAAATCCACCCCTAAGGGTAGCGAAATGAAGGATATTGATCACTCACCCTCTGAATTCTGGCATGTTAACCGATTCTATCAGGCATAACTTTGTAGTGGGTTCTTCGATTTGGATGTTTTTTTTTTAATAGATAGGGTATACTTTATATTTGGATTTCGAAAGGAATTAGCCACCCCTACGGGTAGAAAAATAGGGGATGATTGATTTTTCACTAGTGAACATTGGCACACACATACGTAGTTGAAAATGACAGATCGCTACTGACATTATTCTTGTTCCACATCCGTCAAAATCAGTATATTTTATGAGAGGATGGAATGATATATAAAGTAATGGAATAAACTAACCAGAACAACAAAAATAATTCATAGTACAACAAATAGTAAAAGTAGATAATCATATTATTTAACTGGTAATAGTTGAAGTAAGGTGGGTAAGTAAGTATTTTGGAAGTAATCAAAAAACAGGTAGGTAGTAATTGGTAGATTTTAGCCACAAAAAATTGAAAAATAAAAACTTTTTAACAAAAAATTAAACCGACGGAAAAATCAACTGAAAAGCAAAAAATAAAATAAACCTTCCTAGTCTTAATGATAATTGAGCTCCTAAACTAATGTGAGTAACTGATTTTGAGTCGGCGCCAAACAAACTAGCAATTGAATTAGGTGAAGCGTAAAATGATGGCAGCGAGATGCACGGCTGCGTTTTGATGACTTCTTTCATAGATAATGATCTTCGATAATTGTTTGTTTGGCGCCGACTCAAAATCAGTTACTTACATTAGTTTAGTTGCTCAATTATCATTTGGACTGAGAAGGTTTATTTTATTTTCTGCTTCTCAGTTGATTTTTTCGTCGGTTTAATTTTTTGTTAAAAAGTTTTCATCAAAATACTGTTTTATTTGTGTGCACAACTATTTTAAAACGCATAAACGTACAAACCAGAAAAAACTCTAATCGCAGGAGAAATATTGAGCAGACTCACTCCTCTTTATACCGAATTATCCTCTAAGGTGGCTCAACCCTATAACTTTTTTATTATTGAAGATATAAAAACGAAATTTGTGGGTTGTGTATTATAGTTCAATTTTAATTTTTTTACTTATTTACATGCTATGCCGTACTTCCGGTTTGACCGGAAATGACCCCAACTTCCGATTTTTAAATGGGACATCCTATATATTGTTACTTATTTCGATCGAGAATGACATTCTAAGTCCAACAACACCTCACTTGTCAATATTTGACGAATGAAGTCATTTTCATTCCAATTTTTATTTTTCGATCTAGAATGCCATGGATCATGTAAATCGCTCCATTCTTGATCAAGTAACATGGGAAAAATACGATTTTGAGGATAATGACTTCACAGTCGTTCAAAAAATTATTTAAAAGTCGCAAATGTGAATTTTTTCAGTTAACTTGATTTTTTCAAGTGGCTTGTCGGATTTTTGTGAAAGATTATTTTCTTACGAATAATTTGATACCACACACTTTCACTTTATTTTCACTATTTTTCTGAATGATTGCAAGAAGCGATCATACCTACTGGCAAACGTTTTCGATCTAAGAGAACTGTATTTCCTCAAACTAGCGACAACACAGTTCTCACACTCAATAGAGCTGATCACTCACTCCCACAAATAAGGGGCACGAAAAAGGAACAAATTTCATTCTCCCGCTTATGAATAAGTCAATTGGACAATGCAGCTATCAGTATCTGGGACCAAAAGCCTTTAACAACATTCCAGAAAAAATAAAAATCGAACCAACAATTCATCGTTTTAAAAAAGTCCCTAAAAAAATTTATTTATGATTCACCACCACTTTATATTTGCTCAGTTCTTGGAATTTGAAATTTGAAGATTTTTCTTCTATTCTTGTTCTTTAATTTTTCTAATATCCCAATCTCACAGTTAACATACCAATCTTACTTTAATTTTATTGTTATATTTATATACTATTATAGGCTTTTAACTTAACTTAACTATATTTATATGTAATTTTATATTATTCAATCGTATTTCATACTACTTAGATCTACCTGTATTTTATAATGTATTATATATACTTACTAACGTTCATGTTAACCAATGAAACCTGCATAAAGATGCATGTATATCTCGATATATGCATCTCGTAGGTATTGTCTATTTATTCATACACCTATTTTACTTATATTCTGTAAATTACTGTAAATGTGAGTGAATAAAACATTCATTATAATTATTATTACTAAGTCCTGTTGTTCTAGTTATCCGTGAAAAACAATTGAAGCTGTTGCTAGGACTACCTAAACAAAGAGGCTAATGAATATGCTGTAACTTTTGAAAATGCATTTGTTGCGTAGTTTATAATTTGATATGGAAAATCATACTAGAAACGGGAAAATTAACATATGGCTGATTTACGGAGAAGCAAAAAAGAATGCAACTGATGCAGCTCGAATTTATGCTCAGAAATTCCCTAACCGTCGCCATCCCACTCGGCATTATTTTCCAAAACTGGAAACAAAAATGCAAAATTAACCAGACAAAAATGCCAATAACTTCATCGTCAGTGGAAAAAAAAAGTGGACGTGTTGGCCTATGTTGAAGTGAATTGTACGGCGTCAATTCGCCAAATTGTTTCTGAGTGTGGTATAAGTTGTTCGTCCGTTTGGAGAATTCTTCACGAATATAATTATCGATCATTCAAGTACCAACTACACCAACATCTTTACGATAACGACCACAACCGAAGATTAACTCATTGCAACTGGTTTTTGACTAAATATAGAGAAGATGTGAGTTTTCTATTTAAAATTATTTATTCAGATGAAACTCGATTCACCAACTTGGGTCTGTTCAATTGGAATAATAAAAGGTACTGGTCTCAAACAAATTTACATGTGATGCAAGAAGGAAATTTTAAACAGCGCTTTTGTTTCAATTGCTGGATGGGTATTATCGGAGAAAAACTTTTGGGTCAATAATTCATTTTGAAGAACACCTAAGTACCTTACCCCTGTTAACTGACCTTGAAACAATATTGTCCTAATTATTCTGTTTCCAACGATAGCAGCCCAGACATTGACGCCAAACCTTTCTTGAAAATTGCCCTCTCTCATTGCATGTTGATTTTGTGGGCCCAGTACCGAGTATTTTGCTTATTGACCATACCATTATTTGTGAATCGTGATTCGTCGGAATATAGAATAAAGTTGATAAAATTTGGGATAAATCTATGATTTTGATATTAGGAGATATGGGCCCCCGAATGTCCATAAAGAGAGGATATCACTTTTGGAAATTATGAACTGATATAAACAATTTCTATTTACACTAAAATGGTAACTGCACACACCTTTTACTAAGATGTCTAGAAACCCTGGTGCTTGCACTTATACCTGTAGATGTTTGGGATCGACTTGGCGACACTTGGCCTACTTGATAATAGAGATCACTAGCGTGTCATATGGCGCCAATTTCGTTTTAGTTTCAATTCAGTAACAGGGTATATTTATTTCCTCAGCTTTCTTTTTGAGGCGAACTGTTCGCGGTTCAGATTCTAGCTTTGCTATTGGTTGAAGAGAGACATCTGTCAAACTTCACCAATAGCAGAACTAGAATTAGAAGCCCCCGAACATTGCACAAAGAAAACACTGTCGTGTTGTTTTTCGTATTTTGTACCATTTGAATTTTAGGTTAACTGCATTTTGACAGACGGAGAATTGGAAATGAAATTGTCACTAAATTGCAGAAAATATAAAATTCAATGCATACAATATGATGAACTATGAAAATATCATTATTAGTCAATTCGTCAAGATTTGTACTTGCTTTTGGTACTAGATACAGGTGAATATTCGAATCTGCGGCTTCATACTGTCCACCCAAAGTACAAATGTGGCCCATTCTACAAAAAGTATCCTTACACACTACCCTACCTGAAAATAAACAATTCCTCACGCACTAATGAACTGATGAACGAGTGATTTTTTGAAGAACAAACTCAGGAATAAGCTAAGCAAGATTTCAAATCAAAGAGATGGAAAACGCATAGATACCGACAAAACACTGAAAATAATTTCATATAAGATTCTGCAGTTGTCAGAAATTAAGTTTTGACGTTAAGCGAGAATATAAACAAACATTTTTGGACGGCGCCATCTACCACAGAGATAAGCTCTGTTGAAGTAACAGGTGGTGTCCCCTCGAAAATCTAAACAATATCGAATCAGTTCATTCACCAGGGTTTTTAGACATCTTACCTTTTACCTTTTAGTAATATTAAAATCACATAATTTTTGATAAAGACAGGAAAAAACTCCGATTACTTTTCTTATAATTTTACAGAAGAAATGTCAAAAATCAAATGTTATGATTATTCGAAACTTGAAGTTTATTGATAAGCGACGTTGCCTATGTCTCCAAAAGGGGAGAAGAAAATACTGAAATTCAATGCGCCATACATATTGAGCATATAAATGATAAGTATTACAGCATGAAATAACGATCTGATATCTGTGTTTAAAATGCAAAGTATATTTCACCACGCTTCTTGATAGTGATTATAATTTTGAAAATTAAGCATGAAGTGCCGCATTTAGAAAGTTACCAAACATATAAAATAATGTGACTTCAGATTATTTTGTTTTAAGTAATTTTAAACTGGACCAAGAAACGCACTTGGATTGGATGTTTTCTTGTATGCCTGGCATAAGACATAAAACGCCAAGATCAATGCAACCACCAATATTAGATTTTTGACAGTTCATGTGAAAAATGTAATGAAACATAATCGGAGTTTTTTCATGTCTTTATTGATCATTAAGTGATTTTAATATTACTCAAACGTTAAATGAGTATACAGTTAATAGTTAAGTGCAAAAAGCCTTTCTTTATATCAGTTTGCAGTTTCCAAAAGTGATATTCCATAACCTCTATTTATGGACCTTTTGGGGTCCATATATTCTAAAATTATCTTTTCCGCGCAAAATTTCCGATTGCCATACTGTTTTTATCGTCTTCTTAAGCTCCTGTGAAAATTTCATGAAGATACTGGGTGATCTCATATTCTTAACCTTCACCGAAGCAGCCAATCAGAAAACAATACCCGTCTATCGCCATCGTCAGCATACAAATGTTGATGTAACTGATATTTAAATGCTCGATATCCGTGCTTTTTCAGTATTTTTCTTGCTGATTCGTGACTTATCTGCACTTCTTGACTAATTTCTCTTCAAGAAACCGTTTTATCAACCTCAGCCATAGCAAGAACATTAATCTCAGTCTCTTCATTTATGATAAACGTCTGTTCCATCTCATCTAAAACGATTCTCAACATACGGAAAATACTGATGGGCTGGAAGTTGCGGATTGGGATATCTCTGAGCAAACAACTCAGCAGCATTCCTTGAATTCCTATGACAGTCTACAAATATTAATAGCATATCCACTTTTTCACTTTGAGTATACATTATTTTGAGGAAAAATCAAACTGAAATTTAACGAAAATTAAGAAATTTGTACTGTCTGCCCATAAAGCTTATGTCACTGTCATTACCTATGTGTTTTATTTTCCAAAAAGACTTGATAAAAATAACTGCAAAATATTATGCACCCTGGCTATCCATGGCACACTTGACAAAAGTAAATAGATTATTATCCAGTATTTTCCTTAGTAATATACCGGGTGTCCCAGTATACCTGTTCCAATGGATTATCTCAGCCATTTCAAAAGATAAAAATTTGAAAATTCCATGATCTCCAATTCGTTCAAGGAACCTTCAACTGAAAAAAACAAAAATTGAAAGTCACTTCCGGTTTGACCCTGTATATTTTTTGCAATTTTTCATTTCTTTTCAAAATTATCTTTTTAACGATGTATCACACTTTGTATTTTACATTTGATTTGATGGAGGAAATGTCAATTGAAATTTAAATTAAAAATTGGTATGATATTTTGTGTAATCTTGATTTTGACTTCAATAATAATTGATCATTCATGAACAATTTTGCATTCGAGATGATGAAGAGAATGTCAAATTTCAAATTATTAGAATTGTAGTAGAACTGGAAGAATTAATAATTCTTAAATGAAAACCTTAGTGTGCCATGGAAACATTTGCATACATTTGTTTATAATTTTGACAGTTAATAATTCTCAATAGTTGTGTGCGTCTCAGAGAAACCAACATTCAAGAATGAATAATCGTGAAAATGATGATAACTTCACTAATCAAGAGAAATTGGATATGATACTGATTTATGGAAAATGCGAAAATAATCGTCGGGCTGCCCTACGTGCATACAGAGAGAAATACCCTGATAGACGAATGCCAAGCGCTATGATTTTACCTTGGCTTCGAATTTGGCAACAAGTGGATCATTTCATAGAAAGCGTACTGTCTTTAAAAGAAAAAATGCTACGGACGAAGATTACACAAAATATTATAGCCTACTGCAATTCTTTCAATTTGAAATTTCAATTGACGTTTTCTCCATCAAATCAAATGTAAAATACAAAGTGTGATACATCGTTGGAAATATAATTTTGAAAAGAAATGAAAAATTGCAAAAAATATACAGGGTCTTATTTGAAATAAAAAAGTCAGAGTCAGTTCCGGTCAAACCGGAAGTGACTTTGAATTTTTGTTTTTCTCAGTTGAAGGTTCTTCGAACGAATTGTAGATCATGAAATTTTCAAATTTTTATCTTTTGAAATAGCTGAGATAATCCATTGGAACAGGTATACTGGGACACCCGGTATAATTTATGTTCTTATTTTCAATCCAATCGCAAATAAATAAGTATCGTTAGATTTGTCAAAAAATGCTTTTCACGGGAAGTGCTTGTCAAAAAATGGTGCCATTTGAAAAATAATAGTTGAAGATGGTTCCGTCTGGTACCGAAACATGTTCAGACATTTTCGGTAATCAGTTATTCAGAATAAAAAAATGTTGTGGAGAAGATTTTGAGATTATTTCCCTCTTCATCACCTGCACTCCAATTTGAGATATAATAGATTTCTACCGAAGATTAAATAATAGTTAGACACGAAAATGTAATTTCGCCAACTTATCTTATTCCTATCTATCATACTAGTCACTAAAACTTTGCGATTGTAATTTTCTGATATCACCTAAGGTCCTCAGATTAGTTTATGTCCTATCATGGCCACCTATATGCAATATTTTTAATGACTCTAAAAAAATTAAGTAGGCATAAAAACTTTCTGGTATGTCACATTCTGATCCAGAATTGTCTTAGAAATCCAAAAATATAGAGGGTGTTCCATTTAAAAATTCAAAACCGGAGCCAGAGGTGACCGGAAAGTGAAAAATATGCCTCTTCACATACCATTTACCTGTACCAAATCACTTTTAATACACCTGATATTCAAGAACTTATGACTTGTTTAATAGATTCCTTTGCCAACCGGTATACAGGGTGTTTCCTAACTACGGTACGAAACTTCAGGAGGTGTTTCGTTAGGTCATTTGACAAAAAAAAGTTCCTATGAACATATGTCCGGAGTTGCTTCGTTTCTGAGATACAGGGCGTTGAAGTATAAAAAAAAGGTATTTATAAAATATCCTGAATGTCCTGAAACCGATGTGGTTGGAATGTGGTACAGCTACTTGAAGTAATAAGGCAATTATTTGGCCCTGATTAGGTCCAGTGGCGTCTCAGTAGGCACCACAGCCAATAATACTGAGAAAAAAATTCTTTTCTCCTTTTCATTGCATTTGAATATAAGCGTGGATTCTAGAAAGTTTTTTATAAGCGTGGTGAAAATACAACTTTTTGGCCTCCTGTGTTTTTTTCATATTTAGCTTAGTTTTCGAGAACAAAAAAAATGAAGGCACTCTACAATCATGATTACCTGCTATGGAGACCAGCTGACAGTGATAGTATTGTCATAGCAGTAAAAGTCAAGAGTTGTCAATTAGCAGTGATTCCATCATGAATACTTTTACTAACCCTGAAATGGCTGACATGCACTTTATTTATGGGTATGCGGATGGAAATGCGGAAGAAGCACGGAGAATCTACCAGGATAGATATCTTAACAGAGTAATTCCATGTGCTAAAACATTTAGAACGCTACATGCAAGATTATGTGAAACTGGAAGTTGTAATAAAAATGTAAGTGGTGGAAGACCAGAAACTGTAACAACGCCTGAACTAGAAGAAGCTATACTTGATGCGATAGAAGATCCTTCAAATAGTACCAGGAAGATTGCACTGCAGCTTGAAGTAAGCCCAAAAACCGTTTGGAAAGTTCTAAAAATAAACCTCCTATACTCATATCACATACAGCCGTTCCAAGCTCTACTGCCTAGGGATTTTCACCCAAGATTAATGTTTTGCAGGTGGTTGATTCATACGATGGCACACAATAATAATTTTCTACCAAATATTTTATTTACGGACGAGGCAAATTTTTCACGAGATTCTATTATGAACTTTCACAATAACCATTTCTGGGCCGACGAAAATCCCCACATTATTAGAGGAAGTCATTTTCAGCAACGATTTTCGCTGAACGTTTGGGTAGGAATTATTGGTGACTACCTAATTGGACCCTTTTTTCACCAGCAAGATTATCAGGTCCATCCTACACGGCTTTTTTGCGAAATCATTTACCCATTTTGTTGGGAGAAGTACCCGTACTTGTAAGAGACAACATGTGGTTTATGCACGACGGAGCTCCAGCTCATTTTAGTGTTCTTGCTCGTCAGCATCTCGACATTACCTACCCTAATCGCTGGATTGGACATTGGACATTGGCCCGCTCGCAGTCCTGATATGAATCCTCTAGATTTCTATTTAAGGGGTCATCTGAAGGCTCTCGTTTATAAAACCCCTATACTAGATGTGAATGACTTGAGGAATCGAATAAGTGACAATTGCAATGCCGTAAGGAATACTCCAGGTATTTTTGAACGTGTCAGACAATCAATGACACATCGATTGCAGTCGTGTATTTTATCAGACGGTGGACATTTTGCTCATTTACTTCAAGGTCTAAATTGTTTATTTTTTACTTTAGGTTTGTATTTTATGTTGTCCATGGATAATTTGTAGAATAAGTTAAAGTATTTTTTTCTCGAAAACGAAGCTTGATATGAATAAAACACAAGGGACCAAAGAGTTGTATTTTCAGTTGTTCAATCTGAAAAAATAAAATACTACAAAAAAAAATTCTTTTTTTTCTCAGTATTGTTGGCTGTGAGACGCCCCTGGACCTACTTGGGGCCAAATAATTGCCTTATTACTTCAAATAGCTGTACCACAATTCAACCACATCGGTTTCAGGACATTCAGGATATTTTATAAATACCTTTTTTTTATACTTCAACGCCCTGTATCTCAGAAACGAAGCAACTCCGGACATATGTTCATGGGAATTTTTTTTTGTCAAATGACCTAACGAATCACCCCCTGGAGTTTCGTACCGTAGTTAGGAAACACCCTATATATACATTCCCGAAATTTTTTCCAGGACAGAGAAATTTCCAATAACTTTTCTAAAAATCCTTTCTTTCCCTGAAAATCTTATTCGGAGTATTACGAACATTCAAAAAAACAATTAGTCAAATCGGTCCAGCCGTTGTTTTTTTAAAATAAAAAATAGGTTACCTTGACCGGGATTCGTTCCTGCGGCCTTCTGCTTGGTAGAAGACACTGTAATCGCTGAGCTAATTCCTCGTTGGTAATGAATGACTCGATAGTATTTTTCTTCACCAAATTTCTTATATTCCAGAATTTTCCAATTTCCAGCAACTTTTCTATTTTCAATGTTACGAACATTTCTCACGTTTCTCACGTTTTGCGCTCACAAGTAATCGAGATTCATTTTTATTATATAGATATTGCTATGAGATGTATGATAAAAAATCTATTTGCAAAAATACATCAAAATCCATTTTCGGATCGACCCTCGTAAAAGCAAAGATCGTGATCGTTCGTCGTCGAAAGATTTTAGCAAGTTAAATATTTGCATCGGTCGTTGTAATACCAGCTAGTACAGACTGGTAAGGAGCAGATAACTAGGTGAAATTTATTCACCACCTTGACTCTCACCTTTGCCGCCAAAGACAATACACATTTACATAACCGGGTATTATCTGTTCTTTCCACACTTTTCGTTTGCACATTCTGATTGCCTTCATTAGAGGCTCTTCGAAATAATTCCAGTTTTGAATTAATGAAGCGCCTACGTTACGTTGCGGGGAAAGCTTGAATAAGATTATGCTTCCCACATACCTATAAATGGTTCTCAGAAATATTTGGAAGATCATTAAGGGACGCTCGGTACGTACTAAAATCTCAGTGTATCCTATTGATAATGAAAAAAATATTAAGAATAATTCAAAGATATAAAAATTTATTCAAAAATACGAAAGCGAAGTTTTAAATATAAAATAATCTCAAGATGAAAATCTTGATTGAAGCCCGGGACTCGAAGTGATGGCTTATTTGCTGTTCCATTTGGAGAAAAGCCCGGAAAACCCCACAACATCATCAGAATTCAGATCTTCAACTTTCTCATAGAAAAGGACACATGCTCCCTGGGAGATGAGAGAATCAATCTTGGAAAATACACGGGAGTTATCGAATCAGTGTCTTAATCAGACTGAAATAGACAGCCCAAGTAGCACAGAGTCATAAAATTAACATAATGACTTCTTATACCGTCTCAAAGACAACGTATTTGTATGTTTTAAAACTAAAAAGTTAAGGTGCGATTTATAACCTTCAGGCGTTGCTATGACGTCGTGTAGTAGATATAACGAGAGAACAATAAAGAATTCTCGAGATGAAGTTGTACTGTGGTTTGTATGTAAATAAAGTGTATGTGTCATTAAGTAGAATTCGAGAGCAGTTGCTGTGAGGTTATTATGACAATGAACATATGTGGTTCTAATGAATGGATTTCTGAAACGTTTCTACAACTACATATTGTACTCATGTAATGTAATTTTATCATCTGGTGAACTCTGTTCGTAATGATTACATTATATATCTAGGTAAGATTATTTTTGTTGGTTATGTTATTTTTGTTGGATAGGTATATTGTATTATGTATGTAGAGTATTCAGTTCCGTATGAATGATTAGAATGCCAAAACAAAAATCCAATCTGCCTTACAAGAGAACTGGAGCGTATAGAAAAATATAAAGAGGAAGGATGAGTGCCCACCCCAAAATTAACATCTGAAATAATTGATCAGTCTATCGAGACACTGCGAAAGATGAAGTTCATCCAGTTCCTTCAATTGTTTTCACAACAAGGAAAGAAATAAATAATATGTATGTGCACTTCGAGTGATAAATAAAAAATATTTAAATATAACTGTTCAACATCAACATAACCTCTATTGTAAATGTCAGTTATTTTCAGCGTTTTCCATTAGGCGGGACTAGCGGAATGCTTATGCACTCAGTGTATACCTTTTTCTGTTTTGATAGCGTTACGACGTTAGTACAACAAAACTTGCTACTTGTGGTCACAGCGACTACATTACAACTTTTTTTATGTAAGATATTGCGATGTCTTTGAGACACTCGTATAATAGTACATACCGGAGTAATTACAACTTTTCGACACTAGAAGGACGGCATCCATGTTTTTCGATTGATTGATAACATCATTCTGGTAGCCATATTGAAACAAAAATATTTAAAATAAAAAATATGGGACCCTGGGTGTTATATCAATTTAAAAATCATTGGAGATGTGCTGATCAAGTATCTTTAGTAATATGGTCTACATATTTCAAGGATTAATGAGAAAAATTGATGAAATCTATTTTTTCTGAAATGAGAACAAATATTTATCTCTCTCCATTTTCGAGTCGCATGGATTTTAAGTGAGTAGTATTGGATTTTGATCGTAAAAATTGATTTGCTTGGTCACTAGAGTTTCAGAACAATTTTTAAAGACACATAAATGAAAATCATTTCTATCTCGATAACTATCACGGTCACAGAGTATCATGAACATGTAAAGGAAGGCTGACTAATATATTATATTGATATTATATGAAATCTTTTGATATGGTATACATATTGTAATACTATATAAGAAAGATTATGACCATCATGCATAATGATATAATGACTACACTAAGACCACAGAACGACCCTTTTGCGACTGGCTTATACGAGTCTCTATTGGCAAGTCATTACCATCACTTTATAACGTCGATGTGACGTCGCAATTCGTCATATTGGCATACATAGCGACGTCTTAGCATAATACAAGACATAAGTTATGGACTTTAGCGAATGGTCTAGTAGACGTCTGTACAACCGAATTATAACCTCTGTGTGCTACTTGGGAGTATTTCATTAGACATGCAAGATTTTGATATTAATATATTGTGTTTGACAGAGACGTGGTCGTCTGACTGTTCGTTACGATCTTATTGCCTATATGGCTTCCATTCGACAAGTTGCTTCAATAGAACACAGATGAAGGGTGGTAGTGTTGCAATATTATCAAGAAATGTTTTTCTTGCTGTAGATTTAGATTTATCGAAATATCGTCTGGAGCATCATTTCGAGATGTGAGGCATATCATGTACACTGAACCAGCGACCTACGATAATATTGTGTATTTACAGAACTCCTTCTCCTAAGGGGATCCAGATGTTTTTCTGGAAAAATCATATGATATTCTTGAAATTCTGTATAAACCAAATGCCAACTTTATTGTGGCAGGAGATTTCAATATGGATTCTACAGTGAATTCTGGATACTTTGAAAAACTGTCCACTATGATGAACTGCTTCAACATGAAATCACTTGTAAAGTGGCCAACCAGGATATCATCTGGAGGTAGGGCCTCAATAATTGATCATATATTCAGTACAATTTTGATGACGGGGTATGCCTTGTATCCGATAATTATTTCTCGAACCATCGATCGATCTTATTTGACTCAATCAACACATTTGAGCGGAATTTTTCCGAGAATGCAATAACCTCATTCGAATTCGATATCTGTTATGAAACTTGGGAGTGTCTTTTTACCATAAAAAATATGAATGGTGCCTTTCGATACTTTTTAAATATGTCCCTGTTCTATTTTGATAAACACTTTCCCGAAGTAAACAGCCTAATTGCAAATGGGTCACTGACGATATCAAGAGGTCCAGCAGCAGATTGAGGGACCTGTTTGCGCTTAAAAGCCAACACCCATTATTGAATGATTTCTATAAAGCAGAAAAGAAAAATCACAAAATCTTAGTACATAATTCAAGAAAACAATATTTTCAACAGAAAATAAATAATTCCGACAACCCTACTAAGGCAGCTTGGAGTGCATTGAATGAATTAACTGATGAATCACGTAAACAATCAGTCTCGTCCATAAAATACGACAATAAAATATACGAGTCACCTGAAGAAAAATCTGAGATATTCAGCAGTTTTTCAAAAATGAACCCCTTAAATTATTCTTACAAAATAAATCTGTTGATGAAGATGTAGCCAATCAATTTTTGAATAATATTGAAATACAGTCTCGGTCTTTTTTCCTCCTTCCCTCCTTCCCCATGCTCAACAGAAAATTGAAAAATAAATTTTCCTCGGGATCTGACGGGGTACCTCATGTGATAGTTGAACGTGTTCTTGAACACCTTATGGCCCCACTTGTCCATCTCATAAATTTATCATTTGCTAATGGAATACTTCCGTAAGCTCCGAAAACTGGTAAAATTACACCTGTATATAAAAAAGGCGATTCTTCCCTAATAAGTAACTATCAACCAATTACGGTACCTTCTATCTTTTCCAAAATATATGAATTATCATTCCTGGAGAGATTGTTTTCTTTTCTCAATGATTTTAATATCATAACAGAAGTCCAACACGGTTCTGTGCAAATTGAATCGACCACAACTGCAATCCACTCATATGTTCTTAAAGTTATTAAATGCATTGATGCGGGCCAGTGCCCTGTTGCGGTATTTTGTGACCTCAGCAGGACGTTTGATTACATTAGTCACGGTATTTTATTGGGTAAACTGTCTTGATACGGAATCCGTGGTGTCACTCATGAATGAATACACAGTTTTTTGAGTAAACGTAGTAACCATGTCACTATTGGTAACCATCTGTTATCGTGTAGTGAATATTCTGAAGTAGGAGTTCCTCAGGGTTCGGTCCTGGAGCCTACCTTATTTTTACTCTATATCAACGATATTGTGAAGATTTGTAACGCCTCAATTATTGTTTACGCTGATGACACATCAGTTATTGTATCAGATAGGGATGAATCATGTATACGTCAGAAATGTAATAACATTTCCTTTGATATGGACCAGTGGTTCATAGCTAACTCACTTTAACTGAATACAAATGAAACAAAATGTATTCGCTTTCATAATAGACAAAAAGGAGTTCGTGACATTGATTTTGGTGACTTACAGTCAGTAGATGAGACCACTCAATTTTTTGGTTTATTCAGTATGTCTCACTAAGTTGGAACCATATGGAAAACTTTTTTATTATCGATTTTGGAGAAAAAGTTATTCTTCATAAAAAATTCTGCATATTCTAAAATCTGAAATACAATCATCAGATATCAATTTTTTTCAGTCGTATACGCGGTATGTCAAAATATATGAATTTTACTCAGAAGTAAAGTACCGTTATATTTGAAAATATCGAAAATTGTTAATGAAAAAAGTTGTTCAGAACTAAAAACTACGTTTAAATATGCAATTACATCCATTTACATGAAAAATTTTTTTTTTATTATTTTGTCTACAATAACAATGCAAATTTAACTGTAGTTACGTGTAATCTAGGATGCACTGACAAAGAAATGATTTGTTGATTTGTTAATAGCAAGATATGTTTGACAGTGAATGTCAAAACGCGTTAGAATTAATAAGACACATAAAAATGGTAACTTGTGAAGATAAAATAGAAATTGTTTTGATTGTGGGAGGAAACTATAAAACGCCGCCGAAGACTGGTTGCCGATGAGAATACGCAGTTTAAAGTAATGCTGTCAGTTGTAGAAAATCCAAAAATGTCATTTCGCAAAAGGAAGTCGTCGATGCAACAAAATGTGAGTAAAGATACAGTGACAAGAATTTTAAAACTGAATAAATTCAGACCATTCAAACCAAAAATCGTTCACACATTGAAAAAAAGGGATTATGATAGGCGCTTTGATTTTTGTCATCTCATCCAAGAAAAATTAGAAGAGGACCCTTATTTCACGAGGCGTATAATTTTTTCCGATGAGTCAACATTTTCATCAACTGGAACTGTCTCGTCACAACATTGTCGCTGGTGGTCTGATGAAAATCCCAATTTTGTAATAAAGTCTCATGACCAATATTCATTTAAGACGAACGTGTGGTGTGGCATTTATAAGAACATATTAAAAGGACCTTTTTTTTTCGCCAATCTATAAATGCCGAACGTTTTCTACAGTTTTTACAAACTCACATCAATGACTTCTTGAACGAACTACCCTTACAAGAACGTCAATGTATTTGGTTCCAACAAGATGATGCCGCATGCCACAGTATATCAAATGTTAGGGAATATCAAACATACATTCCATCGAAAAGTTATTCACAGATATTCTGATCTTTTTTGGCCTGCCAGATCCCCTGACTCAACCCTCCTTGATTACTTCTTATGGGGTTGCTTGAAACAAAAAATTTATCAGAAAGGACCGTTTCAAGATGTTGACCATTTGGAAAGGATAATTTTAGAAACATGCCAGGAAATTTCTCCAGAAATGATAAGGAATGTATTACGTGAATTTGCCAAAAGAACGATAATATGCATTGAACGAGAAGGTGGATATGTCGAGGCATCAGTGGAATGAGGGAACATTGAATTTCTTTTCATTTCCAGAATTGATATGATGTTAGTTACACAAATTAGTATTTGTATGTATTTTCTTATTTGCACAATATATGCATATGCATTCATTATGTGTTTAAATTGCAAAATTGATAGGAAACATCGAGAAACGAAAAGGTGATCATGTGTTTCATAATCAAAAGAGATAAATGTTCATTCAAAATAGAAAAAACAGTAAAAAGTAACATAACCTAATTTTCCAATGTCTATGAATTTAATTGCATATTTGAACGTAGTTTCCAGTTCTGAACAACTTTTTTCATTAAGAAATTTCGATATTGTCGAATATAAAGGTACTTTACTCTCGAGTACAATTCATATTTTTTGACAAACCGCGTATACGACTGGAAAAATTTGATATCGGATGATTGTATTTGAGATTTTAGAACATGCAAAACTTTTTATGAAGAATAACTTTTTTTCCTAAAATGAATAATAAAAAAGTTTTCCATATGGTTTCAACTTAGTGAGACATACTGTATATCGACGAACATATTTCCTGGGGAGAACACTGTCGAATTTTAATCGATAAATTGAATTCTGTTTCCTACCAATTACGTAATTTGAGAACAGTTCTGTCTAATGATCAGTTGCTGATGCTGTACTACGCTCAAGTAGACTCCAGACTTCGATATCGCATCTGCCGTTGGGGAAGGTCTTCGGAAGCAAATGATGTATTTGTTGCGCAAAAGAGAATACTTCGAGTGATGTTTGACTTACCTCCACGACAGAGTTGTGTTGATGTATTCAAAACTTGTGAAATTTTGACGCTACCATCACTCTTTATCTTTGAAGTTTGTGTTTATGTATTCAGTCACTATAACAGCTTTTCAAACAGATTCATAAACATGACACAAGAATAAAAAATCAGCTGAATATACCTTTTTCTAGGGTTCAAATATCTGAAAACTGTCCTAATTCACTAGGTCCTTTATTATTTAATGAATTACCAGACCATATAGGAAATAGACAAACCTTACCAAGTTTTAAAAAATGTCTTAAACAATTTTTAATTGAAAGATGTTATTATAAAGTCGATCAGGCACTATAATAAGTATTTATAAATCCACTGTGATTTGTCTGTTGAATACATGTTACACAATTTACTTAATGTTAACATATATTATTTACTGTTTATTTTTACTTTAGATGAATGACTAATCAGGCACTGTGATAAGTACTTGTAAATCCACTATGTTTTGTCTGTTATATACATGTTACAGTTACAATTAACTGAATGTTATCATGCACTGTTTACTGTATACTTTTACTTTAGATGAACGACTACTCCTATACAATACTTGTATTGTCCTTCCGGAGAATAAATTTATTATTATTATTAGTATTTTTATAAGGGTGTTTGCAATATGCCGAATTGTGTCCATTGGAAATGCTGCCGCTATGATTAGATATGGCGTAGATATTATGAAAAGTATTCATTCCAACCTGAGCAGAAAATCAGTCCAAATTCAAATTTTGTGTGGGAAAATTAATCACATTGCCCAATTTACTGCCATCAGTCGAAGAAACACGTTTTGAATGTAAAACTAAAATTTTTGGAAACGTTGTATACGAATCATCTTCTTGAATTCTTCTGTCAACAGTTGAATACATTGTGTTGAAATCACGACATCGTTTGGCAAGTCTGGAATAGGGATTGACAGAACCCAGAAAGGTTCAAAAGTAACGGAGCAGTAATTACAAAAAGTACATCTCAATAAAGACTACAGCTGACCGGCAAATGTATCCACAATTTTGGAATTATGAGAAGACAGATGTCTTGTCCAAGAAATGGAAGCTTCCTGTCAATCGTTTGGAGATGGATGATTCTCTGCACTCACCTTATTTAAATCTTCATGTGTACCCACCAGAAGGTATCTTAGAAACTCTTCCAAATCTGCTGAGCAAAATTTCTGAATAGACAGACGAAATATGAAGTATCTACCAATTTACGAGAAGAATCAGGACTCCAGATATTTTCCATCAAAGATATAAAAGATTTCACTAGATCTCCTTTCATTCTTGATGTAGTAGTTTTCAAATCCTCCTTACCAAAAACCATTCTTGAAAAATTCCAACAAAACTTTGGTTTTTGAAAGACACTGGACATAAAACAGGTATTTCCTACATTCTTCAATCCTCTTAGGCCAAATGTAGAAATGGAGTCCCTTGTTGTTATGGCATGCTCACTTATGTTGAACAAAGAATACATAGGTTCATTGTTCCTGTAATTCACAGAAAACCAGTCATGAGTGCTGCCCTTGATGAGTTCAGAGTTATTCCGGAGGGCCGTTAGGTTATTTTCTTGTATAATTATGCTGGTGTCGTCTGCTGTTTCCAGACGGAAAGTTGAATGTGAGGTCATCAATATATAGGAGAAAAAGGCTTGGCGCCAGCACTGAGCCCTGGGGTACACCACTTTTGAGAGAGAGGTGATTGGAATGTTGTTGGTTCTCAAGGTGGGGATGGATGACGATCATTTTCCGATGGAGTAGGTATGAACGAAAATGTTAACTTTGCCGCGTAACCCGTAGTAATCTTGTTTTTTCAGTAGTAGTTCATGATCAACGCAATCGAACGCCTTGAATAGATCGCAGAAGATACCAATACAGTGTTTCTTATTTTCTAGCGTCTTATGAATTCTACGACAAAGTGAAGTGATGAGAACTGATAGTGATTATCTATAATGACTGATATGCATTTCGCAGGAAAATTGACACGATAAAATAATTCACCCAGTGGATACGATAGAGGAATTGTACCCATAACAGAGGACATTGCCCCTTTGAATTGCTATACTCATTCTTTGTATCAAAAATGACGTTGAACGGTTATCTCTTGTAGCGCGGCCCAATCTCCTTCCAATTTCATTGATAAAAGACAGAGATTCAGAACCAAAGACACCAAGAGTTTCGACAGCGATTGGATGGAGAAGATAATCAGGTCCATGATTTTGATATTGCTTTCTTTTCAATTTCTCCCTGGATATTGTTGCAGCACCTACGGACTTAGAAGTATTTGCTAAATGAGACGATGCAACTGTGTCAGCACAAGTGAAGTCCCACACCAGAAGTTTGCTTCATTTCCAAGGTATCAGAGTCATACCATCAGGACGTTAGCCATCATTTCGGCTTGTGCCAAGAGGTTATTACATAGCTGACATACCTGACGATACCATAGAACGTTTAATGATATCATTGACTTGATAATGTCTGGATAAACGACCTGCTCATATTTGAATCACGGAAGAACCAGTAGGTAAGATAAGTAGGTATATTCCTTCTTCTCGTTATAAATCTGGAATTGAATTTCCTTCATATATATTTATGAGTGAGTGGCGATAAAGAGTCTGAATATTGGACAGTACGATGATCGTGAATTCTACTGCTCGTCAGTATGTATTTCGTTCATTGCTTGGGTCTCATTGACTGAGATATGTCAATGTATTCCGTTAAGCTTGTTGAATATACCATTTTTATCAAAAGATTACACGAATTTATGAAATTACCAGTTCAGGTAGGTATATTTATTTTTCTCGTTATGGACATGACATGAAATTTCCTCCATTTGTTTATATTCTGGTAGTGGCGAGATAGGATCTATAGGTCGGGCATTAAGATGGTGTTTGTAAATTCTGTTAGTCACTTGTCAGTAAGTTTGTTCCATGTATGTCTCAGATCATTTAGGAATGGTATTCCGTTCATTGCTTGGATCTCATTGACTATGATATTTTTCGGAAATCTGAGTAATTTTTTAGTTTTGATGTTGACTGTGATTATTGTTCTAATGTTGCTTTTCTGCAATATTCTACCAATTTTATTATTGGGCTATGGTAAAAACACCACTGAAAAATCCTAGAAATGTAATAGTAGAATATTGTACTGCCAAGGTTCATCATAACCGTTTCAATTTCCCAGCAAATGACGGGTTTATTTTACTCAATGGGTATTGATAGGAATATAGCTGTATAAGCATCTATGATAAACTAACGATGCTAAATCTGAAAACGATATTTACTAGCAAGCAGATATCGATGCAGAAGCATTATTTCTCGTTTCATTTACCTCAACTCTCAAGTTCATACTAGCAACTTCCATGTTCATATTGCAAAGTTATTAGAAGCCAACGAGGCTGTGTTTAAACCACTTGGAAAATAGTAACAAATTGAAAATCAAATACCTTCTTCATGTTATTTTGTCACTTGCCACCTCAATCCACTTTACCCTTCAATTGAATGATTTCATACAAAGTAATGATTTCAACCGTACTATGAAAGCTTTTAAACCTTTTTCGGCAGCATCTCCAGTCGTTTGACTGGCAAACTAGGAGATGCAACGAATTGCGCTACCTTGAAGTGCAGTTCCAATATGAATTATGCACTTCCCTGCCTTCGCAGAATAATGGAACGCTCTGATATGTGCCGTGGACCGTGACACTCTACTCTTTTACATCAAATCCAGCTACGGAAGACTCACTAACATTCGGAAAATCGGAAAAACGGAAATTCGATCCATTCCACTGTTTGCTTCGTGGAACGCGTGTGCATTCTCAGTTTCAATTTCACGTGTCTGTTTGAGTTTGTCGAATCATATTTGCGTATTATATTCCGTGGGTGGAATGGGATAGCCTACAGGCTTCTGAGTATACTGAATTTTATTTCTTTTTACTGTTTCGGTAGCCATTTTTACAAGCGTTTCCATTTTATTTATTTATTACAGAAAATAAAGAGGTTTACTCCTCATTACATGTTTTCTACTATCTAACATTATATGCAGTGTAGGAAATGAAGTTAATAAGGGAGACATAAAAAGAAAGAGCACTGTTCTTAAGTCCAGTCAAAATACCTAGGTGAGAGTGCAAGAAACAGTAAATTAAAATTGAAAAAATTGAAAAAAAATGAAGAAAAAACAAATTAACTTTCATTTTATTAGTATATGAAGGTTTCGTTTTTTTAGTTTATAATGATGTTTGTGATAACAAAATTCTGAACTTGGTAAAACTGACTCCAAAGAATTCAGAAGATGACTGACCCGAGAATTGATTGCATTAGGCAAGCATGTGATCTAGTAATTTGGCATTTTTGTTCATTTTTGTTTGAAACAGGATTGGTTGAGGACGTAAGCTACTAAAAGGGGTGAAAAAATTAATCGAAATCTTCTCTAATGGGTTGAAAGAATTCGTATCGAGGGTTTGCACCGTACCACAGTGGAGTATTTGAGGCAAAAACCTGGCCAAAAATATTTTTCATGTTTTTTACAGTTAAACCTATTGCTGTCGACTTTTGACTTACTTTGTAATTGTAAATACCCTTTATATATATATACATATATATATATATATATATATATATATATATATATATATATATATATATATATATATATATATATATATATATATATATATATATATATATATATATATATATATATATATATATATATATATATATCTCTCTGTCGGCCATTCAATGAACGCACGCACAGCCAAGAAAGTAAACTTTCCGAAAGTGAATAAGATATCCGATTTTGATAACTATAGCCACAAAACATAATGAGGCACAAAAACCAAAAACCTAACTGTGTAATTACAACACCTCAGTGGTAATACCACGATCATTACTTGCAGTTTTTTTTTTTCAAAAAAATAGCAAACTTTCTGCCAAGCAAACCATGTATGTTTTTATATTAAAAAAATAAATAAATAAAGAATTGAAAATGTCCCCGGCCAGGGACGAAACGTCTTCTCCTACGAACTACTAGAATATTGTTTTCAAAGAATCCAAAACCCAAGAAAACCTTCCCAAAAAAAATATATATATATATTTAAATATATATATATATATATATATATATATTCAAATATATATATATATATATATATATATAAATAAAAGTCCCCGCTCCCCCCCTCTTATTTTTGGAACGATTATACATAAACAAGTGAAATTTGGAAACTGAATATTAAAGATTGTTTGAAGGTTGTAGACGATGTGGTAATTTGATTACTATCGTTTCGGACATCCATCGTCACATACAGGGCAGTACCTCAGCTACAGCTCCAACCATCCGAGTTCGACGAAGAGAGGGATCGTGAGAACATTGGTGGAGAGAGCGACGCACATATGCAATGACGCGGAGTCACTAGATGCCGAATTAAACCACATCAGAGAGGACCTCCACCGAAATGGATATCCCAAGAAACTCCTAGAAGAAGTATTGAAATAACTCGGGAGAACGAAGACATCTGAAGAGCAACAACAAAGCACAGTGATCTGCCTTCCGTACATCAGAGGTGTCTCCGAGAAGATCGGAAGGATCGGAAACAAGTTCAACATCAAGAGCTGCTTCCAATCCGGCAGTACTTTACGGAGTTTCCTGACCAAGACCAAACCTGACAACAAAAATAAAATCAGTAAGAATTGCATTTATGAAGTTCCATGTGAATGCGGAGATTCCTACATTGGAGAGACAAAGAGACCGTTATCCGTAAGATTGGATGAGCACAAGGAATGGACTCAACGCGGAGAAACATCAAAATCGGGAATCGCTGACCACGCCTGGACTGAGCACCATCGAGTTCTATGGGACGACGCAAGTGTTCTACATAGAGAGGAGCATTGGTTCAAACGAAAGTTCAAAGAGGCCGCCTACATCGAAGCCAATAACGCCTTTAGTCAACCAAGCGTTGAGATCAAGAACGTATGGAAACCCCTGATTGCTGTTTCTGGCGGGCTGCAGTGGCGCGAAACTTCACGCACCACCACACCGCGCGAAATTACACGCACCGCTACACATGGCGGAATTGCACGCATCATTGCGCCGACAGTCATATAAATTAGTAAGTAGCACCTAAACTTGTCAGTATTCACCTGAAGACGATTGCAGATACAAGCATTCGAAACGTCGGGAAAACCTTTTGAATACATTAAGACGATGGACGTCCGAAACGATGGTAATAATGAATATTAAAGGTTGTAAACTTCCCTACTAGTGATGATAGATGACGAAATCGTCAAAGATGACGTCACAAGGCCATTGTGACCAATAATTTTAAATGGAACCCTACGGCAAGCGACACCTCTTTTGAAAAGTATCGGAAAAACCTATTCAATGATACTAATTTTGTTTGTGTTTATGGCAGTTTCGATGGCTCATTAGTAAACATTGAAATTTAAATTCCATTCAGTATGATATTAATGACAGATCTAAGAATCAGTATCTTCTCAAAGAAATTGCCATTCACTTCCTGACAGTGAAATATCCTATTTTTAAACTCTTCTCGTACTTTTGCAAATGTGTCTGCGGAAACAGCCTCACATTCTGCAACAATACGTTGTTTTAAAACGTCAATATTGTCAGGTTCAGTGGCGTAAACCTTCGATTTGAGGTATCCCCACGGAAAAAAATCCAAAGGTGTGAGGTCCGGTGATCGAGCTGGCCATTCCGTTGAACCTCGTCGTCCAATCAATCTACCACGATACTCCTCATCCAAATACCGTCTTACTGCACCGTAATAGTGTGGAGGAGCACCATCCTGTTGGAATTTTATTTCCAAATTGCCGAATTCATCTGGATTATCTTCCAAAATTTCAAGGATTAACGGTTCTATTGCGTTTTGCAACAGCTCCAGATAAACCTCACCAGTTAAATTAGTATTTGAAAAAAGAGGCCCAACGATGTGGTTTCCCAGGATACCTGCCCAAACATTCACCTTCTGGGGAAATTGGGTATGTGTTTCACGAAACAGGTGAGGATTTGCGTCACTCCAATACCTCACATTCTGTGTATTTACATTTCCATTTAGATAGAATCGTCACTGAAACAAATTGTTTTGACATAGTCTGGCTGTTGGTTAATTTTAGTTTCCATATTTTCACAAAATTCGAGTCTTCGGTCTGGGTCGTCGTCTGAGAGTTAATGAACCATTTTTAATTTGTATGGATGAAATTTTGTTTTTTTTCAACACCCTGTGTACTGTACTTCGACTGACTTCACAGGTAGATGCAAAGTGAGTTGTTGAAGGAGTAGGAGTAACTATTACTTCTGCCAGTATATCAGTTTTTTTTTCTCATCAGAATTTTTTGGTCTCCAGATCGTTTCGCATCATCGAATACTACCAGTTGTTTCAAACTTACGAAGAACTTCCCAAATAAGTCCTCAAAACAGAGGCGATCGGGAAACCTCTCATTAAAAATGCATTCTGCTGCATGAATATTTTGTCCAGTTTCACCAAAATTAGGATCGCTGCTACTTTATCACCTAAAGCACGTACCATTTCGCTTTTGAAGCACTTAAACGTTCGGCTCACAACAGTTTAACAAATTATTAGAATGTACAAAAATATTAAAAGTACCAAAAGCTGCTAGAACAGTTAAACGTTCGATCAACAAACACAAATTATTAAATGTACAAAAACTTGGACAATTACAAAACGTCGAATTAGGAGACTACCAAAACGTCAGCTTATTTGACAACTATCCAAGAGGCGAAGCTTGAATTTGGAATTTTAGTATTAACTGATTTAATTCATCAAGCTTTCGTTTTTCAAAAAACGAGTTGCCAAAACTGCCATGAACACAAACAAAATTAGTAACATTGAATAGGTTTTCGATACCTTTCAAGAGATGTCGCTTGCCGTAGGGTTCCATTTGAAACTATTGGTCACAATGGCTTGTGACATCATATTTTGACGATTTCGTCATCTATCATCACTAGTAGGAAGTTTACAACCTTTAATATTCAGTTTCCAAAATTCAAAATTTCTTGTTTATGTATAATCGTTCCAAAATCAAGAGGGAGGGGAGAGAACTTTTGAGAAGCACTGTATAAACAAAAAGAATAAAATGTATAAAGGAGCACAGAGGAATCCACATGATCTCAAATTGAAACAAGAATTCAAAAGTACAGGAACAAATCAACCTCGCTTATAAACAAAGCTAAATTCAACTACCACAAAAAACAAATTGATGGGAATAAGCACAGTTCCAAAAATTTATGGGGTATAGTCCAGCAACTAAGTAAGACGAAAAAACACAAGGGTAATATTGAAAACATTGAGGGTGAAGATACAGGAGAATTACTGGTGGAAAAAATTGACATCGCCAACGCATTTAATAACGGCTTTAGCAAAATGGGTAAAACATCAGCTGATGAAATTGTGAGAGATGAAAACTACAGAATAGAAAGGAAAACTACACCTAATTCCTTTGTGTTTGCACCCATCACGGCAGATGAAGTATATAAAACTATATTTGAACTGAAAAACGGTGAAGCAACAGGAATAGATAAAATGAAAGCTGAAACATTGAAACTAATCAGTCTAGACATAATGCAACCTTTGACCCATTTATTAAGTAATTGTATAAAGTATGGAATTTACACAACGGCCCTCAAAAGTTCTATCGTTATATTCAAAAAAGGTAATGTAAACAAGATTAATAATTATCGACCAATATCCCTCATCACACATATATCGTTAGTTATCCGAATAAGGTCAAAATTTTATCGCAACAACAATAATGGATTCAGAGAAAAAAACATCAACACAGGATGCTGTAATTGCCTAAACAACAAAAATAAACCAAAGTCTCAATGACAGCAAGCCGTGTTTATGTTTATTCAATCGATTTATCGGAAGCCTTCGATACAGTAAGCCACCAACTGCTCCTAAACTGCTTAGAAGATATTGGAATACGCAATAATGGTGTTGTTTTCGAAAGCTATCTCACCAACAGACATCAAGTTGTGAGGATTGAGGATACTTGTTTCAGGTGGCTCCGCAATTAAATCGAGAACTGCTTCTTCTAGTTGCACAGTTCGTACTTCTTGAGGACACTCGCAGTCAGCCGTTTGTTTTTTTGCATAAAAACTTGCAACACCCCTTACTTCTGAACCCCAGATTTTAAATTATATGATTCAAATTCAAGAAGGTGAAATCACTTTGCCGATAGGCTGCTCAGATGGATACGGTTGGGCCGTGAGTAAGGTTCAATTAATGACTTTCCCTAGTTAATCAAATTTGTCCACTAAAAAAATTATACATTAATTAACTTGACTAGTTCCAGAGTTGGGTGCCAGACTTGCTAAAGACAAAGTCAAAGATAAATAAAATTAAATAAATGTTACCTAGCTTGTATGGGAAGGCAAATAAATATGCAATAAATCAACTTAACAAATTTATTCCAATTGGAATTCAAAATTATTGAGACAAGATATAAAAAAAATACAAATACTAGAAGAGTATTGAACTTCTCTTAAAAGAATGGAAAAATTACATAAAAAACCAGTATTTTTTGACTCTGATCAAATTCGAACATTTACACCTATGATTCCTCCAGTTGTTGGTGCCACGAATATACCTTCGGAGATCTTGAGCGAGATAGATGAAGGCTAGTTTCTTGAAGCTGGTCCCCAGCGGTTCTAGGAGGAACTTGTTTCAAGGGTTACGATGAAGATGGTCTTGGGTGGTTCGATAGTTGATTTCAGACCCCTTATCGGCGTGAATTTATTTTGATCTTCACGGACCAGTGCTGATATTGATGTGCTGTAAGACCTCCCAGGCTACTAGTCCTTCCGTCTCCGTAGAGGGGTTTTCCCTCCGTGGTATATATCATGCGAAGAAGATGATAGGAATAAAAATATGTACAAAAAAGGGGAGAACGAAGGATATCCTTTGAACCTCAAGTTTTATGTTTCAAATTTTAATCGAGAGTCAAAAGATAGATGCAAATGATAGCATACAATAAAAATCTCAGTCTATATGAAAGACTGGAAAGTTAATAAAAAGAACAAAGATAATAATAGAATCCAATACTGCTATTCTGGTTAAATTATAAGTTAATTTTAATAATTTAAAAAATATTAAAATGAACAAAATTTAAAACCAAAAAAAACAAACCTCACCCAAAAACGTTATGTTCAAATTCAGTTAATTTTTTTGAAACAAGTAAAGTTTTGATAAGGTGATTTTATGTACCAGAAGGGTAAAAAAATTTAATAAGGAAAGGTATTCCAAAGAAATATAAAAATTTCCTTGAAATTTTACCAGAGAAAAAATATAGCATTTTAAAGCAAAATACTATAAAATTACAGAGAAAAAATCTACTATTTTAAAGCAAAATATTTAAAGGTTGCCAGTACAAAAATATACTATTTTAAAGCAAATGCCAAAGGAAAATATAGCGTTATAAACCAAAATACTCTAGTAAACTACAAAAAAAAAATATAGGGTTTCTGAACCAAGATAATAATCAGAGTAAAAAGTATACTCTTCAGCCAAGATAAAGAAGAGAACACGTCTTTCAGTGAGCACGACTCTCTTAGATGGAATAAGGTGAAATAATTCTTTTTATTGAAGAATTTCCAGAGATAAACCGAGAGGGAGACCACGTCTTTCAGTGGGCACAACTCTTTTGGAAAGATAATGTTAAATAATTCTTTTAATTGAAGAATTTTTAAAGATAACTGGAGAGGGAGACCTCACGTCTTTCAGTGGGCACAACTTCTTAGATAAAGATAATTTTGAAATAGGGCGGCAATTCCCTTTTCAAATCGATAAACAGGTGATTCTCAAAAAATTTTGTGAATCTCCCCCCTTTGGCGACAAGGTAGTAACTGAAGTGAATCGACTCTGCAACGATCAAAAAATCAAATAAAGCTACACTGGGAATTGAATGGAGTAATAGATATAAGAAATTTATTAAACGGAAATCAACTTTACGCTGAGGCATATATTGAATCGAATCGAGTGTTCTGGACCGTTAGGCCAGAGGTACAACTCTCTCCATAAGCAATTCTTTCTCAAGAGAAAAGAAAATTACTCTCATAAACATATGTTAATGGAAATAAAAGAAAATTGCTTACCAGAGAGCCGTCCTATTAGTCACTTTTGTCCCAGAACAATCGAATACGGCCTTCACTTCAATCGGAATCCTTGGAAGAATCCACTGGTAGTATGAGGGGAGTAAGCTCTAGTCCATTCGAGATTACCAATTACTTGGTACCTAAAAAAGGCAAAAGCGTAGAACTGAATATGAATGATTTGTCAAAAAAAGGCCGAAATCTATATTTAACCTTCAAAAAATTACCATGCGGTATATCCAAAATTCTAATATTACAAGCCTAAGGAAAAAGGAAAATCTAATCGCTACAACATTAAGAAAGATAAAGAGAATAATATTACTCAATTAAACTCCAGCAGTGAAACTTATTCAACTTATAGATCTTCCAAAAATCAATTCCTCAGTCATCTGCCTTTTATTTAAATCAAGAAAGATCGTTTTATATCTTCGGTTCGAACCAAATCACCAATTCTACCGGGTTTTCACAAACTTTCTTGGTTTTCTCTATTAAAAAAACACTTGGAAAAAACAAACTTGCTTATGAATACAACTGTCACGATACCATTTTCACGAGACAACAAGGCCCCTTTTCACGACCTGAGCAGTGACACTGACCCGTTCCACCGTAAAGATAATCGGAAACGTTTGGAAATGGTTATGTATAAGGAAGTAACGAAAAAATTTCGTTACAAACTCATATACGAAAAAAAGGCAGGAGTGATTTTTTGTTAAAAGAACAAGGAATTAAAAAAATATTTATTATTTGAGATAAATAAAATGGTATACCATTTTTCCTTAAAAAATTGGGGATCATTATTCGTATGCGCCCAATGGTGCATGTAAAAAAATCCCAATGACCAGTTCATAAAAAAAAAAGTCATTATTTAAAAAACTTTCTCGGAAACAAGCATTAGCGGACAAAATGTATATAAAACTGTCATTATTTTTTTACTGCTGGTTTGTCGCATTTATTCATTAACACCTTATGTTCATATGAAGTTTTTTTAAAATAAACCAAAATAACCCCTCAAATATTGGCATGTTTTTAATAAACCCTGTATATTTCTCCATCGCTCTTAGAGAAATTTGACTGTCACATATTTCACGTTATCTTAGATATTTCCATCATGAGTCGAAATCCTCTTACAACTCATTCCGATGAATCAGATCAAATAGGAAATATAATCGCGAGCGAATTGAGATGGAAATAAAAAAGAAACAAGAAAAGAGGCAAAAACGGCGACGTTATGTTTGATGCAGTGATGTGAGTATTCCGCCGGTAATTTCGTCTTTGGTTTTAAATTATCTGGCACTTTTCCATGGCGCAGTTCACTTTATCTGCGTTTTCCACTTGACTTGAGCCGCTCGCAATGGAAACACGCCTTCCATCGTTCTGTCGTGGATTTCTCCGAACACCTCATCCAGGTGATGGAGAATTGCTGATGTTTTTATCGAATTGATTTCTCTTCGTTACGTATGCTCCTTGTTCGCAGATGATCAAATATCATGAGGGATGTTGATTGGAAGTCATTTCTTGTGGAAGAAATACTTTTCTCCATATGTAGAGGATCCAGGGAAATACAGATGGAATTTCAACGAACTACTGGGTGTTACTGAAAGTGTCATTGAAAATCTTTGATAAAATAACGATATGGAGTAAAAATACTAACATAGACATTTACAATACATTGAACACAGTTGTCTCGAAGTATACTCAAAATATTCATCGATAGAGTAAAAACATCCCTCTATAAGATATTCTTTAACCTTCCTTTTCGAAAGTAGGTATTGATGATATGTTTTACGTTTGAAGGCGAGGCAATTGAATATTCTCGAACCTGATAGAGAGGGTGATTTTCGAAACAATCTCGTATGATGTTGTTGCAGCTTAATCAGATTTCCGTTTCTTTTCAGGTAATTGTGACACATTGCATCAATTTCGAACTCAGACTCCCGTTTTATTACAAAGAGTAATCAATTATAAATGTATATAAATGGTAATGTTAAAATTTTTCCTATCTCTATAAAAACTTTTTTAACAAAAATTAAACCGACGAAATACGGAACTGAAAAGAAAAAATAAAATAAACCTTCTTAGTCTCAGTCACTAAGCTCCTAAACTAATATAAGTAACTAATTTTGAGTCGGCGCCAAACAAACAAGCAAATTAATTAGGTAAGGCGTAAAATGATGGCATCGAGTTGCGCGGTGACATTCTGATAATTTTTTTTAAGTAACTTAATGATGTTCGTTGATTGTTCGTTTGGCGCCGACTCAAAATTATTTACTAACATTAGTTTAGGAGCTTAGTTACTGAACTAAAAGATTTATTTTGATTTGTTAAAAGATAAACTTTAGTCACTATCTTCCATCGATAGATAACCTCTTGTAGGGGTATTCATGTTGAAAGGAAACATTCTCAATTGGAGAATGTTTCCCTTTAAGTATTATTTTACTTTTCAGTTCCGTATTTCGCCGGTTTAATTTTTTTTGAAAATTTTTTTAATTTTTTTGGTAGAATATAATAGTTACTACCAGTTGTTTTGATTATTCCAAAATATTACCCACTTTTTTCAACTTTACCAGTTAAAAATGAATCTACTTTTTACTTTTTTTTGGAAAAAATTATTTTGTTGTTCTGGTTGTTTATTTATTACTTTGTATATCATTCCATCCTCTCCAGGAAAATAATGGTTTTGACGGATGTGGAACAGAAAAATGTCAGTAGCGATCTGTCTTTTCAACACGTATGTGTTTGAAAAAGTTCAAAGTGAAAAATCAATTATCACTTATTTTTTTACCCGTAAGGGTATATAATTCCATTCGAAATCTAAATATAAGGTAAACCCTATCATTAAAAAGAATAATCGGAACGAAGAACCCATACAAAGTTATGCCTGATAGAATCATCAATGTTTCATAAGGGTGCTTTTTTTTTTTTTCTCTGGGGGGATGATCAAATGTTTATTTCAGACTAGACAATGATAGACTGAAAAAAAAATTTTAATTTTTCATCGAATATCATTCCAAAGGGGGAAATAATGTACAACCTGTATTAAATCTTTTTTTCAATGTTTCATTATTTGTTTTTTTTCCCTTGGGTCTCTGGGGGATGATTATGTTTTTTTGTAATTGAAAAAATTAAAAAAAGTTGGAAATTTCATCAATGCATCATTCCAAAAGGGGAGTGATGTGACAACCTTTTGTAAACATTTTTATCAATGTTTCATTATTTGTTTTTTTTCTCTGGATAGATGATTATGTTTATGTCAGACTTTACTTGAAAAATTGAAAAAAAAAAGTAATTTTAATCATTGTATTTTTCCACATCCTATACGAAAAACCCTTTCTATCAATTTTCATAAAAAAAATTAGATCACTGGTAGATGATCTTTTATGTAATTGAAAAAAAGATTGAAAAAAAATAGGGTTTTTTTATCAATGTATCATTTCAAAGGGGGAGATCAAAACCTGTACGTGAACCTTTTTTTTTTCATTTTTTTTTTTTGGTTTACTGGGAGTGTTATGTTTATTCAGACTAA
>JAFIRS010004147.1:0-99047 GCA_018342105.1 Gonioctena quinquepunctata | reverse complement strand
CAAAACAAATATAGCAGCTATTTATGTGATATATCAGTATCATTATATCACTTTTCATTCTTTTTACATCATAACAGTATATATATATTCATATATATATATATATATATAAATATATATATATATATATATATATATATATATATAAATAAATATATATATATATATATATATATATATATATATATATATATATATATATATATATATATATATATATATATATATATATATTGTTATGTTATAAAAACCAGTTAAAAATTTTAAAAAAGGAAAAAAACCCAAAAAAAAGAATAATTACTAAATAGTTTTGGTTTCGAGATTTTTTTTACAAAATTTTTGAAGTTCTATTTTTTTTTATATGCCTATGTATAATATGGATAGATAAAAAGGCAAAATACTAAAAAACACAATCAATTTCATACACTGTCATAATGATTATAACCCATAATTGTTCTTAAGATAAAAAAAAGTCTAGATTTACAAAATTTTTGAATAAAATTGATCAACAAAATTATAAATTTGAAACATACAGTAAATGAAATTGTAGCTAACTAAAAGTAGCCAATGGTAAAACAGCAAACTCTTGATTACAATAGCCAATCGGGGAACAGATGGTCACTTTAGAATTTGAAATTGTGAGGGAATAAAAACGGGGGAGGGAAAAAAAGAGGCAATTTTATTGAAATTTGTAAATAGTTAATAAGAATGGAAAAAAAAATTTTTTATGTATAAGTTATGAAAAAAAAACCCCAAACAGTGAGATTCCAATTTAGTGGGGAATCCAAAAAATTTAAATGGAAAGGAACGAGGAAAATTGGTATCCTAGGGGGCAACAAAAAAAAGCCGTGAGGGGGATCGAAAATAAATTTAAAAAAAATGCCACGCTATATTTTTGGAGGAAGAAAAAAAGGAATAATTTCAACATTATGACAAAAAAAATATTACCTCATTTGTACACCCTAAAAAGTATTCGAAAGCTGATATTTGGCTTGGGAAAGGTTCCTTCTATTTGGGGTTTTGGGTTCCTTTATAGCATTGGGTGAGAGGGGAAACCCAAAACCCGGTGTATATTTTTTAACACCGACAGTTCCAGACAGTGCACTTTCATGGACATACGTCCTAACAATTTCACAAATAACGCATATCACATCAGAAGAACTTTACGTCACTTTATTTTGAACTATTAAGGAAAATTTCACTTTCAAGGTAAAAGTGAGGTTGTGACTATTTATCCATGACCTGTTTCTCATGATTATCCATGAATATTTGTAAAGTCACTTTAGAATAAGTTATTTTTCGTAGGCCAGGTAAAATTAAGTTTTTCTGAATGGAGGAAATAATTGCTTTTTGATACTATCTCGTTTCTTTTCCACAATCATCAACAATCGTATTCATAAACACTGAATAGAAATTGACAAGCAGTGGCTAGTGGCTCAATTGCCTGAACCGGCTATCTGAGACAAGAGGCGTAGCAACTGTGCTTAGCTGTGGGGAGGAAAGTGATAACAAATTGGCAGCAACGTGACGAAGAAAGGGCTCTCAGAAATGTATAGATGGGGTCAAAATACTTCATATACTTTTGTTCCTAAAAGCCTTCGTTACCAAGTTACGGGCCCTCAAAGTTACAAAATGAAAAATGTTTTCTTTGATAACTTCCAAAGTAAATATTCAAAATCATCTAAATTTTGGTGATTGACTCAACAAATGAATTTCTTCGATGAGCTTTCATGCAGGAGTCAGTTGTTTTGCTACAAAGTCAGGAACGGACTACCCCGATGGTCCACACCCCAAACTTTGAAATGACAGATAATTTTCAATAGTTTCAACAAAATAAGGTTACCGTGACAATTTTCTGAATAAAAGTACTCGTGTGGAAAGTCGATCGGAGCAACGATTCTTAATAAAAATGCAGTTTTACTCGACGACATCAAACCCGATCGTCCACCATTATTTGATATGAAAAATTTTCACAATAGAAATACTAATGCTAACGTTAATTCAACAACATTTTCCAAAGGGATAATAAAAAAGATGCTAAAATGAAGTCGTGAACGAAAAGTACAGTACCTAGTTGAAAGTTTCATTCACAATGTAGATATTGTTTCAAATGAAATATCAAGTTATGTAGATTCGTGGTGTTTTTGAACTAACAAGCTACTCCACTATGAAATATCGAATTCAGTCCATATTTTGTATGTACGCGTGGAATGAGCACGCTTCGTGTTATGTTATCTGAATCTCATGAAACTCAACATTTGGATGTTGAAAATTCGTATTCATAGCTTAAATGTTGAGGAGTTTCACTGATAAGTATAATTTCATGAGAGAAAATCTTCAACCCGAAGATAAATTTTACTGAATAAAACGCACATCGGTAGGCATAACTAATAAAAAGCAAACGAATAAACTACAGAAACGGCTGCACATGAATAGGTGAAAAATATCCGGTGAATAAATGTATGTTCCATTTCTTCCACTGATGTTGACAAAAACACCTAGTAGAAAAAAATAAAATTAGTGTGGTTAAAAAATGACAACTTGAATGCGATTTTGTTTTGTTGAGTGGTGCGTTGTCATTGTATTGTCAATATTCTGATAGGACAGTTTGAAGTGTTTTGATATGGCCGAACAATTAACATTTAACGAATATGCAGATATGCATGCATTGTATGGACGAGCATTTGGTAATGCTGCAGAAGCCCGTCGTCTGTATGCCGAGCATTTCTCCAATCGAACGTTACCAGCAAGAGAAGCGTTCCAGCGTGTCGATCGCAGCTTGAAGGAGACGGGTATGTCCAATGGATAATTAATTGGAGCCTGTTGTTTTATTTCGATATTATTGTAGGTTCAGTTTTGCCAAAACGAGGTGGTGAGGGCGCTCCTAGGGCTGTGCGTACCGTTGTATTGGAGAAAAATATTTTGGAAGCTGTCGCTGATGATCCTTCAATGAGCATCAGAAACCTATCAGAACAGTTCCATACATCCACTATTCATAGAATAATTAGGGAACAACTGCTCCACCCATATCACATCCAGGAGGTACATGCTATGACACCTGATGTGGGCATCTAAAAATCTCCGTTTACGCTACACCTATTCACACCAGAGATGCCTTGTTGAATAGAATTACATAACATTGTGAAGCCATACGAAACGACCCTGGAATGCTATTTCAAGTGCAGAGAGGGTGTTTGCGCCGACTAAGAAAATGTATTGAGAGAGAAGGGGGTCATAACAAGCAGTTCTTGTAGCGAATTTTGCATTTCTGTTTGCTTTTGAGGCTTGCGATTGATTATTTACACCATGAGTTTTATAAGGTAAACGTGTTTGCATGATAAAAATTTGTTATGAACATTGTACCTATCATTTTTTCATTACAAATAATTCTTTTCGAATAATGGTAGACATCTCAGATTAGATGTCGTCGAACAAAAATGCATTTTTATCAAAAATCGTTGATCCGATCAATTTTCCACACGAATTCTTACATTCAGGAAATTGTCCAGGTAACCTTGTTTTGTTAAAACATATTGACAAATCCCAGTCATTTCAAAGTTTTGGGGTGTGGACCATCAGGGGTAGCCCGTTCCTGACTTTGTAGCAAAACAACTGACTCCTCCATGAACGCTCATCGAAGGAATTCATTTGTTTAGTCAATCACCAAAATTTAGATGATTTTAAATATTCACTTTGAAAGATATCAAAGAAAAACATTTTTCATTTTGTAACTTTGAGGGCCCGTAACTTGGTAACGAAGGCTTTTAGGAACAAAAGTTATATGAAGTACTGGTGATATTTCGACCCCATCTATACACTTCCGAAAGGTAAAGGGGAAGTCCAGGGACACCCTGTATAGCTTATTTAATATGTACAGTGTTTGTTAAAATTCATATTTGACAATTTTCTATATCCAAATTTTTATATTTAATCATTATACTTCCATCAGAATGTTTTGACATGTCACACTTATTTTATCATACAGGATGTTCCAACTTGAAAATCATTTTGTCTACATGAAATCTATATATATTTTCATATATATATATACAAATATATATATATATATATATATATATATATATATATATATAATATATATGAATAATATCGACCAACTCATCTAAACAATCGTCTCACAATGAAAACAATAGAAGTCACTAGAATATAAAGTCGGCAAAGACCATTTTATTAACCGACGAATTCAAAAAAAGGGAGCTTCTATAGTCACGCATAACTTTTCACAGAGCAGTTTGATTTCGATGATCCCATTTGAATTTAAAAAAAATCTCTCTCAAGGGTAAAAAAATAGGAATATTTATCGTTAATACACTGAATTTTCACCTGCTAACCGATTCTACCACTCATAACTTTGTACGGGGTTACCCGATTTTGATTATTTTTTTTTCTAGTAAACAGGGTATACTCCAGAGTTGGTGATTTTTGGATTTGAAAAGTAATAAAAACTCTTCAACACAAAATTAAACCGATGAAAAATCAACAGAAAAGCAAAAAATAAAATAAATTTTGTTAGTCTTAATGATAATGTGAGTAACTATTTTGAGTCGGCGCCAAACAAACAATTATCGAAAATCATTATATTACTTTGAAGAAGAAATCAAAACGCCGCCGTGCATTTTACGGTTTACCTAATTTAATTGTTAGTTTGTTTGGCGCCGACTCAAAATCAGTTACTCACATTTAGGAGTTCAATTATCATCAAGACCAAGAAGGCTTATTTAATTTTTTGCTTTTCAGTTGATTATTTCTTCGGTCAAATTTTTTGTTATGAAGTGTTTTGTCTCAAATAGACACGATTATGGAAAACGAAAAGAGAAGGAAGTGTTGGTCCAATCTCATTCCGAAGAAACTATATTCCTAAGATGTATACGCCTCCACCTCCTGATGAAGACGAGGGCACCCCCGTCGAAACGTTGACACCAAAACTAAAAATTACCATTACAATTTAGTACGAAGTCATTACAGGAACCATAATCCCTAAGAAAAAGCAACCCTGAAATATTCACAAGGGTTCAAGGAAACAATCTATATATATTTATATATATATATATATATATATTGTAATGGTTTGATGAATTGAAAAATAGAAATTGTTTTCATTTTGCCCCACGTTTTGGGTGCCAATTGTTATGTACTGAGAATTTGGTAAATATATTTTTTTTTTTTTATTATTTTAATAATTAATATATTTTTGCACCGCGTTGTGCGCCATTTGTTATGCTTTGATGATTTGATAAAAATCTATAAATTGTTAACTTAAAATGAAGATAGCTAATTATTTTTGGTTTTCTTTGAGAGCCAAATTTGATATGATATTTCTGACCCTGTAATAATAATTGTCAGCGAACGTTACTGTTCTCCCGTCACGCTACCAACAATTATTATTTTCTTCGCCACGGCTAACAACAGTTGGTACGCCAATGTCTCATATAGTCGGTTCAAAGGAATTTGGCCACTGGTGGCTAACTTCAGTTTACTGAATGATCTTAGTTATGTTAGTTGATCATTGTGAGAAAATAAACAAACCAAATATCAAAAAACAATTATCTCCTTTATTCAGGAAGACTTAAAAATACCTGGCCTACGAGAAATAACTTATGCTAGAGTGAATCAAACAATTATTCACGGATAATCATAAAATGCATATCATGGATAGATAAACAGAACCTCACTTTTTCTGTGAGTATAATTTTCTGTTATTGTTCATAAAAAGTGATATAGAGTTCATCGAATGTGAAAAATGTTATTTGTGAAATAGTTCAGGACCGAGAAAGCACTATTAAAGGTTTTATACCTGGTTGGAACTGTTGGTGTTCACAACTATACCATAAAAACAGGAAGTCTCCACTCTCCAGCCTTCGTTAGGACTGCAAAACTATGTGTCAGGAGCGTATCGATGCGGCACTCAGCTTTTGGAATCGTGGATATACGATATCATCAAGGTAATCTTGTTCTGTTCAGCAAATGATGGAATTATTCCATTTTCTTCTAGTGAAATTTTGTGCGAGCTTCCGTTTTTTTAAATATTTTCGATCTCCTCGAAGCTTTGTTTTCTCGTCGCTTCGCAACATCTTGCCATTGTTGTTGTTCCATTTGAAATTTCGAATTCGCGCACCAAATTGTCACTTTGCACTGTTTATATTAATGTTGCACAATTTATACACACAATTAAATTCCCATTCTTATCATTAATCACAAGTTTGAATAATAATTGCTTATGATACCTTCTCTTTGCCATTCTCTCACAATTTCCAACTTTTCATTTGATCATCTCTTCTCTGATTGGCTATCTTTCATAAAGACGTTTGCTGTTCTCTCATTGGCTAACTTTTAGTTTGCTACAATTTCATGTACAGAGTGTTTCATGTTTATAAATGTGTTGATTACTTTTTATTCATGATAATTTTGTAAATCTTGACTTTTAGTTGTCTTTTGAGCAATTATGAGTTATGATAATTTTGATAGTGTATCTAATTGACTGTTTTATAGTACTTTGACATTTTTATCTATCCATATCATACCTAGGCTCATAAATTACATTGAATTTCAAAAGTTATTTACAAGCAAACTCTTGAAATTGATAATTATTTATTATTTTTCTTTTTTTTTTTACCTTAAATTACAATTTATAAATAATATATATATATATATATATATATATATATAATATATATATATATATATATATATATATATATATATAATTTTATATTATAAATTTTAAAATAATTAGACTTATAATTATCATTATTATTAGTAGGTATTTTAGTTATCGTCGTTAATGCTTTGTTGTTTTGCAGTTTTCTTTACCTTCTTACTATTATACTATGCTCTTGTCGGTGCACATGTATCAGGAGGGCAGTCCTGAATTAGTTCTATTTTCAAAAGAATATGAAAAACGGAATATCTAATGAAAATCTACAATTAAATCATGTTAAAATTCAAATTTATAGAAAATATTGCATTTAAAGTAACATCAACTGATATATAAGTTTTGAACATCCTGTATGACAATTCACATCAACAGGAAACCCACCAATGGGATATCGACATAGTTTGTGTGGAAAAAGTTATGATATATGAAATATGTGATAGCAGAAATTGTAAAGATATAATTTTATACCAATTTGTTGATAGTATGTAAGTTTTAGAATAAGACTTCATCCATAAAATCATTAGTGGTAATCAGAATAACAAATAAGTGGGTAGGAAGTGACACAAAATTCTAAAATATGTGAGAAAATAAAAAAGGATGTGTGTTGCCATGAGAGAGGATAACAAGTTGAGAGGAGATTAAAAAAAATTACAAAAAGGAAGAGAAAATTGAAAAGAGATATTTATAGACAATTCAAGAAAAAACTGGTTAAAAGATTCCCAAACGAGAGAAATTCCCAAAAGGCACAACTAGGAAAAATAAGTTATAAAAAATTTCCACTTACCTGGTATAGAAAATGAATCCATGAAAGAACGCACGTAAGCTGTCATTGCAATCCTAAAAGTACGTCCACGGGGCTGGATACATCACAGAAAAATGAGCAACAAGGTATTTTAATCACCGAACTCACCAAAGTGCGATTTTTCGTAAATTCATCCAATAACTTTGAGTGTCTGATCCACTGTTCACATTGTTTTGGCTGAACATTCATCAAAATCCCATGCTAAAGGACTGACCATAATTTTAAATATTCTTCCTATCAATAATCTTCATTTATATTCCTATTGCACCATTTCTTTTTAGTATAAGGTATTCATCGCAGAGTAGGGCAGTTTAAAGAATTTTATCTGAATAAAAACAAACTTTTGATTATTTTCTGCAATCTGTGTTTTTATAACCACACTTTTTTCCCCACTGAACAGCATTTCTTATCGAATCGTTAGTGCCAAGTCGGCAATACAGATCACAGAACCGACTTCTGAGAAGGAGCTGACATGTTCATAGGCGTACCTGACTGAGCTGGGATAAGGTGAAAAGAGGTTTAAAAGGAGAATGGTAAGATAACATAGTTGGAGTTTTCATTTGTTATGAGAGGGAGTCAAAAATTAAAATCTGTGAAATAAATTCACAAAAATATATATAAAAATTCAAAAACAATAACCAACCAATCATAACAGTATATAAATATATATAAATATTTATATATAGTGTCCGTCATAAAGTTGGCTACATATGGCAAGTTAAATTGTTATTGAAATATCTGAAAAACTCCAATGGCGGTTCGTTTCTGCATGTCTGACAATTAAAAAATCCTCTACGATTTATATCACGTGACCTCAGATTTGGCGGGAATTTTAAAAAAGCTATCTGTGGTGCAGAAAAATGGTCGAATTGGCAGGATATCGAAAACATTTATGGAGAAAATATGTTTGGAATCCAACGAAGAGCTCATGTACCAATTTTGAACCATATTGAAAAAAAATACCATTTTATTCCTCTACCCTTACTAAGAAACTTCATACATTCTTGTTTTTTCTGGAAACAGCTTTAATAACCTAAATCATATGAGTTTGGGTCAAAAATGATCAAATATTTGTGGAATGGACATCTCATCGACTGCAATGAAACCAAGAGAAAAGCATTCTAGCCTTCGAACAATAAACTTGTATTTCATGTACTAAAAGTTCCTTCTGAAATGAAATTGTTTTTTAAAAAGCCATTTTCCGAAATCGAACTTATTTTTTGCTATCGTGGTCGCTTAGAATTATTCTAATATACCTCAGGCATACTGATATTTAAGTTAATTCTATCGATGACTAGAAACCCTCTTATATTTGTGCGCCCTTTTCCTTGAGAAAATTTCACAAATTTCTGTCCATTTTTGGAACCTATATTTATCATCAGGAAAAAATGGATTTATCCAAAAGCTCTACAAACAAGTGAACATCATATCTTATTTAATCACTTCCCAAAAAATCCATGAAAATATTGATAATCTTTATATAGAAGTTAATGCAATTATTAGAACCAGTGCCGTACAATCATGTAAATGGGGGAACTGTGAAGTGCATGCAAGTGCAAATTGATATAGCAGATGTATTTGACGTCATCTCAACATTTTGTGAGAGAAATATACGAATTTTACACAACTGTTTTTCATAATAATATATCTTTACACTACCATCAATTTTGAAATGTAAAGTGTATGCAGAATTCATTCCTTATAAGGAATTTGCTATAAATTAAATGAATATAGATGGATATCTTCAATTATTGATGAACACTATTGAAAATCCAACGAATAATAGGTGTGAAATTCTAAACATTATCGTTCCGTGTATTTCAAACAAAATACATTCATTAAAACGAGTTCTCATAAGTTCTCTTTCTTACTGATATAAACTATTTAGCCATTCCTCACGATTTCATCATAAAAACAGGAGAACTTCTATATTTATTAAGACTAACTTACTGTCTGATTGCACTCCAATGAATTCAATAAGGAGTTTGTCAATGGTAATGATCATTGAAATATGTGCGGTATCGTTCAGAAAAAATGACTGCTTAAGAAATGTTTACGGACCCCTCTTCGGATTCAATAGAAAACATGGAATCATTTTTCATACAGCTAACAAAATTATTATCATCCTCATTAGAAAAATTCAAACAGGTAATTATTATTGGGGACTCTAACATCGATCAATTCTCTAACAACGTACAGTCAAAAAAATTGTTTGATATATTCAGCTCTTTTGAGATGACGTCGTTGATCACAGATTACCCTAGGATATTGACGACAAAAAACTACGCTAGTTACTCTTCAATAGATTACATAATAACGAACACACCACATATTATTGAAACACTTAACTTTGATCCTGGCCTCTCTGATAACCATTGCCAAGTAATCAAATTTTATTCATCTACAGTTTCAAATGCTGTTTCTGAGATCTCAAAAAAGGTTACATTCAGAGAAATTAATGCTGTCTCAATTAATGAATTTACAAACCAGCTTTCGAAAATTACTTGAAGAAAAATTAAGAATGCAATTCAGGCCAGCAAAGCAAGAGTGAGGCTTGACCTAGCTGCTTTGAGAAATAAAGTCGTGTTGCTTGAAAGAAAAAATACAGAGTTAAAAGAGAAAATCGAATTATTGAATCGAAACCACAAAAAAAATTACCTTATCATTTTCGGATTGAAAAGTACCAACACCCCTGAAATATTCTGTACAGAGATCAAGAAACTTCTCCAAGTCAACATAACGGAGGCGGAGATAAATGATCTCGTCCCTCTTGGCCGCACATCTGATTATCCCATGAAGTTAGAGCTGATATCACAATTGAAAAAAAAAACAGATACTACAAAACTTCAATGAGCTGAGAGGTTCTAACGTGTGTATCGTTCATGATATGACGGAAATTCAGAGAGTGGAAAATGAAATATTGCAAAAGCACCTGAAAAAATCCCTGGAGCCAGTGTCTTATATTGCTTTCATAAGAGGAAATGGATTAGTTGTCAATGTCATAGGAGAAGAAGAAACAGACATTTCAAACGTAACGCAGGCTTCCAGCGTTCCACAGACCCCTATTATCACGGAACTATCTGGCCTCTACATCCTAGAACATCAGGATCTCACACAAAAACCAATTCTGGACCGTCCTCCAACGACGTGCCACACTTCATCTGATAGTAAGAAGACATTATTACCTTCACAGGTTAGTCCCAAGTCTAAGAAGAAGCAGGATCAAGAATTTGCGGCTAGGAAAACATTGCATAACAGAAACAACTTGAAAAGTTCTTTTCGTAAAAATTCGAATTCATAATTGCCTTCAAATCTACATTTCATAATCTTCATTTCACAGGCCAACTATATTGATACGACGCCTGGACTATACTTACATTATAAAGAACACCTGATAACATTGTAATATAAACACTGATTTAATTAAGATAAGAATTTTTTTGCTCGTTTTTAGGAAGATTTATTTCCTTATTGTTCTTATAGCAGTTAGGTTATTTATCACCGCCTACAACCTATACAAAATAATTGCCTGGCGTTTTCTTTCGACATTCGTTAAAACGACCAAATAAACGAGCCGATGAAGAAATCAGGTTGGCTGAATCTAGAGAAACTTAGGAAATTACACCTTCTAACGATTACCCACAAAGACCTGACAATCCTACGGCCAGATTACCTCTTCAAAAGGCTGAAAACATTTTCGGACCTGAACAGATTTTCCACTCGTAATAAAACCACTCTCATCATTCCGAAGCACAAAACTTCATTTTTCACCCGTAGCTTCTCGTACAGCGCACCAAAATGTTATAGCTCACTACCCACTGAATGGAGATCCTACTCATTGAGTAATTTTGAAAAAAGACTGAAAGTTCATCTTGGCACAAATACTGTCTTTTTTTGAACTGACTCTGCTAACCTCATCCACTGATCTATCTATTACTGGAAAGTTATCACTAGAAAGTTATTACTACTATCCATTCTGTTATTGAGAGCGTTTACTAGCTTCAGATTTACACACATTCAAACACTGCTACTTCACTGATTTCCATATTGTTAACATTTTCTTCATATTTATTTCTTTTTTCTTTAACACAAGGTTGAGTTTCAAAACAGCTTTCGCTGACATTCTGCCTCTTCACCTTTATATATATTTGTACTTTTTATTATTATTATTATTATATTATAATTATATTTTTATGGTGAATAAAGACGTATTATAATTATTGTTATAATTATAATGTTAGCGAAGAAGTTGATGTTAACACTGTTCTTCAATAATTTTATTGAGGAATTCTCGTGGTGTTCCAATGGTGCTTTCCAAAAGAATACTTTGGTAAATAAGAGTAAAACACGCAAAATTAAATTTTCTGATCAACTGAATGGAAAACGCAAAGATCTTTCCAATCTTGACTGGCTTCGAAGAAGAATTCATAACAATAATATAAATGAAAATTAAAAAAAACTGAAAAAAGAAGTTAATAAATAAACCATCTCTGAAAAGAAACTTTATTATAAAAATATTATCGATCAATCAAATAACAGAAATAGAACAGTTCAGAATATAGTGAATGATGTTGAGGGTAAACGGAAAAGTACTAATATTAAAGAAATTATCTATAACGATGAACATTTGAGCAATCCAAAGGATCAAGCGGCAGCTTTTGGCAGATTTCCATCTTCAGCCATACGTTAAAATATTTCCGATGACTTAGGTGATAATGTCAGTACTAATTGTACCGAAAGAAGTCTGGCTCCTCAGACAATGTTTTTTGCTTCCGTTACGGAACTAGAAGTCATCAACGCTATTCAACTTTTACCAAATAAAAAATCTACTGGCCTAGACGTTATCAAGCAATCTAAAGAGATAATCGCTCCAATACTTACCCACATCATAAACAGTTCTATTACACAAGGCACCTTCCCAACAAGCCTCAAAATAGCCTCCATAATTTTATTATTCAAGAAGGATGACCCTAGCAACGTAGAAAACTACGTACCAATAGCTTTATTGAGTGTATTTTTTTAAATTATAGAAAAACTTGTTTTTAAAAGAGTAGAGTATTATCTGAAGTCATTCAAATTACTTACAAATTGTCAGCATGGTTTCAGACAAGGTTTTTCGACTGAAACTAGTATAGTTGGTTATACCAAATATATTAATAAACAACTAGATAGTGGTAATTATGTTGTGTCTGTTTTATTTGATTTGACAAGAGCTTAAGACACGGTTGAGAAATCTTTTGTTTCAGAAAAGTTAAACGCAATAGGTATACGTGGTTGCCTTAACGATCGGTTTCACTCCTACCTAGAAAACAGAAAAATTGTTGTTGAAATTGACGAGGTCAGTAGTGAAGAGTATGATATTGATATTGGTACCTCACAAGGCAGGGTCTTTGGACCGTTAATTTTCTTATACGTCAATGACTTACCTCATTTTATAACGCAAGCTGAAGTATTTATGTATGCTGACGATACCTGCATGGTTATAACTGATTATTTGGAACATAATCTACTCAAAAAAATTGGCAAAACTTCTATTGAATTTGAAAATTGGTGTTTTTGATATAAGCTTATTATAAACTTAAAGAAAACCGTATGTATCGAGTATTTCAGTTCGTACAAAATCCCTCTGAAATGCCAAATTTCATTCATTGGATCCACCATTGAAACATCTAAATCGGAAAAGTTCTTGGGAACAACGTTTGACAGTGATTTCACATGGAAGAAACAGATTGATGGTGTTTGCAAAACGATTATTCAATGTTTCTACTTATTGACCGTATTGAAGTCCATGCTAGACAGAAACTCCCTTTTGAACATATACCATGCCTATTGTAGCAAAAACTTAGGGAACACCCTGTAAGAATATCGCCGGGATCCTAAAACGGGTTCTCACACTGGGATTAGAAAGTTTATTTTTCAAGGGTCATAAACAGTTAAATTTATGAAGAGTTCAATAATAAACAGTTTTCAGAGGCATTGCCATCTGTGGCACAGGGCTGGGAAAAATCAAAGTCAAAGGTTAGAATTAGTATTTTTCGAAGAATTGTGACATCTGCGAGCTTTCGTAACTATCTCGGGGGGTCAAGTAGATATCCTCAGCAGGGGTCCAAATTAGTGTGACGAGAAACTCAGACCCCTTGTAAAACAATTCGTATTGTTTTGTCACGTACGAATCGAATCCTCGAAATATGGGAATTTGGGTCCGAAGCTAAGGTCGCTAGCCTCAAGCGAACAAGTTATGCGACAGGAAAATTGTTGGATTTCATTGGCGAAATGAATTAGCACTCACATGAACAACCATTTGTATTTAGATTAAGGGCTTATTAGACTGCATCGAGTCAACGGGGGGAGGTTTTTAGACTGCTTTTCCTCCAGCAAAGAAAACCCGAAAACTCTAGTTTGTAAAGGGCAATCACTTTCAGCAGTCTAAGAGAGAGAATTTTTGTCAGAAAACGAAATAGTCAAATTAAGAATTCCATCAGTTCAGAGTCGTACCGCGCGAGCAACGGGGAGGCGCCACCTCTCGGATGACAAATATCCCGGGATATCCCCACCTACGTCCAAGTTTCGGATTGGTTGACAGAGGCATAACAACTTGGTTTATGATTTTTCAAAATACCACCTCATTGGTTCGGTAATTATGCCAACACGATTTGATTAGACTAGGGGTGGAATTTACTTTTATTGCCAGCCAAAATTTTGCTGTAGTAGGTTTTCAGAGAAAATCGGGGTTGAAATTGGACGAGGTAAATCCTCGCAGAAAAAATAGTCAGTTGGTGTTTCATCGTTGCTCGAGTTAGTTGACCTATCCGAAATTGTAGTTCAGTCAATCAGTTCCTTTCTTCGGTCGAACTAGAGAACAGTCAAAAAAACGGGCGAATTAGCGTCGACTCGTCGGGTTCAGATCATTTCCAAATTTCGCTCACCGGTAACTGTGGAATTCTTGGTTCGAAGTAGAATTGTTCAACTATCGAAGTCATTGAGTTTCGTGAGATTTAAGTTCAGAACCTATTGGTTATAGAGTGTCATTCGATCCACTTAGTTTGCTCACAAGTTCATTAGATTGTTTAATGTGTTAAAGTTTTGCTATCTAGTTTCATTTCATACATTTCATTCACGTATTTTATTCGCTCACCAAGAATTACTCTCAAATAAAAGCCATCTTTAGAATCAGTGTTTTACTGGGTATATGGGAAATGGTGATTTTCTGGTTAGGCCAGAACCGCCATTCGTATCCGTGGATACCGAAGACGTCTTATTCCTGGGGAGGGGATTAACGCCCAAAGGTGGCCCATATATGGCATCACCTTTCCCCGGATACCGATAACACCCGCCTCCTTCGGAAGCAAAGTGGCATTTTCCGAGCTCCAGCAAGTTTTGGGGCTGCCCAGTATCTTTCAATAACCCTCACTTGGGAAACCCGACAGGAAAGAAAAAGTCTAAAACACATCGGGGAGTTTACAATTTCGGGTTATACTATGCACCGCAAGCTACAAGCAAAACAGGGAGGGGAGTAAAGAGTTTTTGTTTTACAAAAATAATTTCCCCTAAGATTAATATTCAATCATCTATAGAACCCTTTTGTAAATTTTCAAAGATAAATCTTAACATTTCCAATTTCAAGTTTATTAATTCAAAAGTAAGTAACATGAAATTTCACAAAATAAAATATTTAGGTGAATTACAATTTCAATCATTATTAAATTTCAAAAGACGAGCCATCTCAATTCCATATACTAAGACTTTTAGCTAAGCACAAAAGTGTTTGGTTTGTGGATCCTATTTGAAAAGTTTTTCATGAAATTGGCCTATTTGGTGATTCTGGAGAATATTTGAAAATGAATGTTCAATATAAATTTCAAATGTAGGTTGATTGTGTCACAAATGATTTTATGGCTTTTTTTATTTGTTAAATTTGTGATATTCCTGGACCAGATGGAGGGTTGAGAGTTTTAAAAAAGACAAACTCGTGAATGATTTTTCAAATAATGAAGAGAACAACCCTTTATAACAGATCCTACTTTTTTCTATGTTTTTCCTAGATAGTTTTTTATTTGTGAAATATCCATATTAAACATTAAGTAGGAATAAAATTCTTATAGAATAATTTGATTCCTCATAGAGTTTTTAAAAAACGGGCCTTTTTTTAAAAATTTTGTAAGTGGTTTTGGTTGTTTGTGTTCCCAAATTTTTTTTAAAAGTTCCTCCAGTGTTGCAAATTGAAACTGACTTCCCTTCAAAAAATGAAGGGAAAATAGGATATCTCTCAGGGAAAAATTTATGGTGGTTGTCTTAGCCTTGGTCATGCATAGCATTTTTCATCCCATCGTGAATGGATCCACATAACCCCAAACTAGTCATTTTTTTTTGCAAAAATATTGAAGATATTTTTAGACAATTTATTTTTTGAAACTTTTTGGCGCCAAGGATACATTAAATTTTTTTATCGATTTAGGCTAGAAGATTAGTGAGCCCTGCTTTATCTTTTTTTTTCATTTTCGCTTTTTAAGACTCTGCCAATTCCCCTGGAAAAATGATGAAGATCATAGGTAAAAAAATGGACAAAGTTTTGATTTTTTTAATACTGTTTAAATATACCCAAGATTGATGGGTCCCGATAGGAAACCCCGAGGTCTGCGTAACTTGATTGTCACTGAGTTCACGTTTACTTTACTTTTGTTTCTTATAAAAGTCCCACATAAGTTAAGTACCAGTCCCCGAATTCAAACTTATAATTTATTAAGATTCTTGGAAACGGCAAAAGGCCTTGGGAAGATCAAGGAAACAAAGATTTGTTTGACGCCGGTGCCTCCACACCGCTTCTCACAAAAACAGCCGATTTAAATTCTTTATAAAACCGAATTTCTTCTGTTAACACTTTATTCAACAAGAAATTGAAAGTCTCTCCTTTATAGTATGGCAAAGATTTTCAAAAATTTATCCCGAGATTTCTAGAGCCAGGATTCCTCGATCACCTGACTTGGGTACTGGGGTGAAATACTGTTTCCATTGTTTTTGGGATTTCACTTTAGTGTAACAAAGTGTAAATGATGTTCCAATGGTTTAATAATAAATGTATGACATTTATTTTTTTTTTGTTGATTTCATCTGTCCAGGGGAATAGTTTTTTAATTTGATATAAAAATTCATTGGTTTGGAAAAAAGTGTTTTGTTAATAAAAAATCCTCCATGAACTTCATATACAATGTCAGGCTTTAGTTTTCCGACATTTTTCCCAAAGAGGAAAAATTTTTTGAATATGATTTTTCCATGGTTTAACAAACCCCCCATTTTGTAATTTCAATGGAAATCTAGGTTTTATTTTGCTTTGTATGTTTGATATTTCATTTTTATTTGCCAAGTCTTTTGGAGTTCTTTTACTGTGACAAGCTTTTTTGGTATATTGGTTTTTTAGTAAATTTTTATTAGACTGTTGACTCTATTTCTATATTCAGTGTATTCCTTTTAAATCTTTGTTTTGCATTTGTTTAAAAAAACTTTTCTTCATTTTGTCTCTTTCTACGTATAGATGTAATAAGGCCATTTTTATCCAGGGTTTGATTTTTGTTTTTATGACATTTCTGATTTTAGTCGATAAAGTATGTTATTGTTTACTTTTCCAATAAATATGTCATGAGGATTTTTTGCACATCCTGACAAGAGAAAATTTCTTTCCATTTTTCTTTTCTAGGTAGTGTTAAATTTATCATAATCTATTTTGGCATAAGGATGTTTTTTTAAGGATTTAAGAAGGTTTCATGTGACCTTGGATTAGCAAAAGACTTGGCAAAATGTCTGTTAAACTGTTTGAATAACTTGACGGTCTTATTTTATAGTTTTGCAACAATTTTTTTCGGCTTACAAAAAATGTGATCTATTATACTTGCTTGTCATTTGATAATCTAGTGGGACATTAATATGAGAAAAACCATGCTCACCCCATTATACTAAGGTAGTTTTGTATCTCATTTGACTTTCTATCTAATAGATTTATATTGATATTACTAAAGAATATTTCAATTTGATTTCTTGAGAGTGTTGAATAATATTTTTTGAGGTTATCTTGGATGTTAGAATATTTGTGGATAGTGCTATAAGAGCGTTATGCCAACATTTTTCCTCTTTCATTTGTGATTGAGAGTCTTGATAAATTTGTTTCTGTTTGTTTGAAAGTCTGCTAAGCTCTGTTATTTTATTTTCATATACACTAGTAGACCATCGTTTTGGTTGATTTTGAGCCATTGTAGTGAGCAGTGAAATCAGGTATATCAAAGTCACTTACCCTTTCTATGTTCCAGGTTTCAGATAAGACAATTGTCCAAGTCACCAATGTTTTCAGCCAAGTAAATCCAATAAATCATCATAATTTTTCTTTATGCTTCTAATGTTGAAATGACAGCTTTAAGTTCTGTAAGTTCCAGTCCTCTATTCCTTTTACTCCATTCTTTCAAAAATCACCATAATATTTGTTTTTATATCTTCCTGTCCATCTAACATTTCAAGAAACTCAAACATTTAATTTATTTTCTATTACCCCGTTTAATTTAAAAAAAAAAGTTCAAATTTGAGTTTATAAAAAAAAATAAAAATATCAGGGAAAGGGAGAAAAAGTAAGTAATTTCAAATTTCAAATTGGACTAATTCTAATCCCTAATCAAATTTGTGTACTTTAAGGCATATATTCAGTTTTCCAATTCAAATTCCTGAAAAGTTCTTAAATCAGCTTCACATTTTATGATATTCATTTTGTTTTCAAGCTAAGATAAATTTTTCCAGTCAGTCCACACATTTCTGAAGGACATTTTTCCACTGCTTTGGATACTAGTTGAACCTCCGGCTAGTTGAGATCCTCCCTTATTACAATGGTTGTTCCCCTAAGAGCTTTTTTGTTTCTATAGATTTTTTGTTTCAGGTCTTGGGTACTCAGTTTTAGGAATATCATCTCAGTTTTTTCATTTTTTTTCCTACTCTGTAGCATAAATCTCATATCCGCTCTAGTAATGTTAATATTCATTTCGTCTCTCATCAATTTTATCATTTTCAGTCGCGTGTTTTCATTTGGGTCTTCCGTAGAACTGTAGATTCTTAAATTTCTAATCCGGTTTTCTTGATCCATGTTGTCAAGCTTGAATTCCAGTATCTTCAATTTACATACTGAAATCGCTCAGTTACATACATATCAATAAAGATAAACTAATGAAAAATAGTGACATCCATAATTACGATAAAAGACACAAAAATAATTTTGTCATAGGTCGAATAAACCATTCGTTCAGGAAAAAAAAGCTCCCACAGTTGTGGCATCTGATATTACAATAAACTTCTGGCTATAGATAAGGATAGCGAATCATGAGCTATATTTAAGAGAAGATTGAAGAAGATCCTTCATGACGAGTTTTTTGATAATTTGAAAGAGTTTGAAAGTTACCTTGATAACACCTAGGGAATGCATTCGTCTAGCAATCTTTAAAGGTATTAATTTTTTTTTAATTATTATCATGTATTTTGCAAATGTCTGGGAATCTTATGTAAATAATTATTTCCTGTCCTATATATATATATTTATCTAGACAATTACTATTGTGTATTCTGTATGTATGTCTGGAAATGTTATGTAAATAATTGTTTATCCTGTATATGTAATTTTTTTTTTAATCTTTCTTTTGACAATCTTATCTATTGTACAATAGAAAAAAAAAAATATTCTGTATGTATGTCTGGAAATGTTATGTAAATAATTGTTTGAATAATTACTTCCATTAGTGAAGAAAGGAGATACTATTTCAGTGAATAAAATTTCCGAAAAAGTAATATAATGAATGAAAATAACGTTCTTCATTAAGTGATACTGATATTCGAACCTAGTATACTCATAAGAGGTTTTGTTTTCAATTAAGATATTCTCAGTCACTATCAACTTTGAGTTATTGATAAGGAGAAAACAAATATACTTCATATGACAAAAACCTATACAAGTTGAACTCGATCATTGAGAGTAAAACGACTTTTAAAAAATAAAATGTTCAGGATATATTTCTTGGTACTTTCAGAACCTGCTTCGTGTCAACTGTTATTCAGGTGAGTCAGATGTTTTATGAAAAATATGTTGTCTTTTTAGTGCGAATATCTGAACAAGGGGAAAAATAGGTGATATTTGTTTGTTAAAAAATGGAACATGTTCATGAACACAGAGAATGTCCTCCATAGTTGAAGATAACCTCTTAGAAAATATTAATGTTGGATTAAGAAAAGCATGGTGTATAAACAATCTAATGTTTTTCTGGACAGCTACGATAAATATAAAATTATTTCATTCAGTAGATTCAAAAATACCCTTAATTAAAAATTTCTAATAGCATTCAGATAATTATTTGATATGTCAATCCAGCCCTGGTTGAGAACCAATATTGGTGAATGAGGCAGAGAGGAATGTTTTCCAAAGAAGAATTTCCACCAGAAATATCTTGTAAAATTGATGCAAGTGTGGCATCGCATTTACTGGGTCTCTGGATACATTTTTGTCCATAATGATTAGGAAGATCGGAAGGATTGGAGGGCACATTTTATAAAAGCAGTGGTATTGCAACAATGGAAAACTTTCTTTCGGGGTTTCACTTTTTATTTTTTCAGAATTATTACCTGTTATAAAGTATGGTATTTTGAATTTCTCGGAAATATTAACAGCATGTTTATAATAAAATAACTTTTTTCCCAGCAAATTACATCTGATAGATACTGTAAAACAAGTTGAAATTTGTATTTTCATTTAGATAGTTGTATAATTTTTCAATTCAGTCCCGATTGTGAACTCATAGAGATGAATGACGCGAAGAAGAATATTTTTCGAAAACCACTGAGAGCTTTAGCCGGTGAAATGGTTATTTCTGTGATATAACAGAAAAAAATAGTTATATATCTGTCGTAGATTTTTTAATGTTCACAAAAATACTTGGGTCTGATATTCAATTAAAAATGTTATTATCTTTTCAAATTGAACAATACCTTTCAAGCTTTCAAGTATAGCCCACATTCATAAATAGTTCACAAGCTGAAAGAAAACAAAAAGCCATTCCAGCACAGATATAATTTCTGATTCACTTATTGATTCAGTGATCCTAGGAAGCAGAGATTTTGTATTGAAGTTTGGGATACAAGGATAAAAAAATTACTTGTTATCAACCTATAAATGAAGCAGTTCACTGAGAATTCTATTGTCTATAATGATATAGTTTGCATTATACAGGGTGATTCAAAAGTACTTTGACAAACTTCAGGAGGTGATTTCTCACAATATTCTAATATGAATTGTCCAAATAAGTTTCGTTTCCAAGTTTTATTTTTATGTTTTTTTTCAATAACTTCCGAAGTACTGACCTCAATTAAGCCAGAATTGGTACTGAGATGTTTTTTGAGGTGTCAAATTCGAACCTGATGTTATTATTGCTCTTACTCGTAGAGGGCGCCACCTACCCGTCTTTTTTTTTTAATTCATAACTTTTTCAAGCGTACCTCTAGCACATTTTTCAGTAAAAAAAACAATTCCCCTAACATATCTTCGTAAAAGAGCTACCCCTGTTACAAGTCGATTATTTGATAATCGATGCGTGTTGAAGTTATAACCATTATTTTGCATTTTTCACAAGAATGCTTAGGAAATGAATTTGACGTTGGAGTTAGTAGTTTTGGTAATAACATATTATGTGACAGTTAAATGTTTTGTTGTTTTGTTGAAGTTTCTGTAAGTTATAGAATACTAATTTTGGAAATATGGATAAGTTAAACAATGATGTTCATTCAGCCGATATGCATTTCGTTTATGGCGTGCTGGTGGCAATGCACGCGAAGCAAGACGTATTTACCAGGAGCGATTTCCTAGTCGAGAACTGCCTTCAGCTCCAACATTTACCATTCTCCACCGTCGTTCGGCAGAAACTGGTAGCTTTAAGAGGGCAGCTGATATTATTGAAAGACTACGAGCAGTCCGAACCCCAGAATTGGAAAAAGCTGTTCTGAACAAGTACAAGAATAATTGCTGAAGCTCTCAATTATACTCAGTCCACAGTTTGGAGAATTATCCACGATCAACAATTCCATCCATACCATATTCAAAGGGTACAAGCTCTTTTGTCACGAGACTTTCCCTAACGCATTACTATGAGTCAGTGGTTTTTGAGAAAATTGGCTGGAAATCCTCAATTTTTAAGATATGTAACCTTCACGCACGAGGCAAACTTCTCCCAAAATGCTATCACAAACTCTCATAACAACCATGTTTGGGCTCTGGAAAATCCGCACGCAGTTAGTGAAAGACATTATCAGTATAAATTTTCTGTAAATGTATGGGCGGCAATAATTGATAATTACTTGACAGGTCCTTTCTTTCTTCCGTTCCGACTGAATGGCGAAACTTACAGAGACCCTTTAGAAAATGAATTGCCGGGACAACTTCAGAATTTACCATTAGAAATTCGTATCCGCATGTGGTTTATGCATGATGAGGCTCCGGCCCATTTCAGCGTTGTAGCCAGGGAATTCCTCAACACTGTCTATCCAAATCGATGAATCGGTAGAGGTGTAGAAGAACCTATCCAGGCATGGGAACCAAGGTCCCCAGATCTAAACCGGCTAGATTTTTATTTTTGGGGACATTTGAAGTCACTAGTATATAAAACACCAGTAGCGAATAATGAAGATCTAAGAAACCGAATACTAGACGCCTGTGAAACCATAAGAAACACACTAATAATTTTTTAGCGGGTACGAGATTCACTGACTAGAAGACTGAATGCCTGTATCTTCGCTGAAGGTGGACACTCTGAACAATTTATTTCAATACAATTTACTTTCCTTCATTTTACTTTATTCTACAAGTTCAAAATTTCTTGAAATAAAATGTGGATATTTCTTGCAAATTTTATTAAAACAAATACAGATTTCGCACCCTTGATACAAAAATAACTATTTTAATCGAGTAAAAATGAATAGAATAGGTGGAGCCCCCCACCAAAAACCTTACTTGAACGTCATATTCATTTTCTAAGCATTCTTGGGAAAAATGCAAAATTATGGTAATAACTTCAACACGCATCGATTATCAAATAATCGACTTGAAAGTCCAAATATCTAGAAAACGGTTGCTCATAGCTACTTGTAACAGGGATAGCTTTTTTACGTAGATATGATAGGGAAATTAACTTTTTTACTGAAAAATGTGCTGGAAGTACGCTCAAAAAAGTTATGAATCTTCAAAAAAGACGAAGACGTGTAGGTGGCGCCCCCTACGAGTAAGAGCAATAATAACATCAGGTTCGAATTTGACACCTCAAAAGACCAATTTTCTTATGATTAGGGTCAGTATTCGAAAGTTATTAAAAAAAAACGAAAAGAAAAATAAAACTTTAATACCTTGTATCTTGGAAACGAATCGTTGCCGGACATATATTTATCTGGACAATTCATATTGTGAGGAATCACCTCCTAAAGTTTGTCAAAGTACTTTTGAATCACCCTGTATACAGTGGTAGAATTTGGATCACGTTGGATGAAGATATTTTGAAGAACCAACTCAGGAGACGAAATGAATATTTTTTCCGCCTACCTCTGTCCAAAGTATACTTCTCCTGGCCTCATTGTAGGGAGTAAGTCGTACTTTTCCTCACTAGAGAGGAAAAGTATTTTTCATCCATAGGGAGGAAAAGTGAAAGTGACGTCATGGTACGTCATCAATAAAATAACCTATACTTATATATTTTATTATATAAGTATACATTTCACCCTTTATTTATAGAACACCTTGTATTTTGCAAAATGGTAGGAATCAGTGAATTGTTATTTCAATTTAACGATTTTTACATTATTAATTTGACTTCAATTCATAGATTAATCCGGTTTTCGAATTTAGGACAGAAATATCATGGCATGCTATGGTCGATTGACAGATTAATAGTTTCAAAGTGTGTTACGCTATAATATATCTACAAAATATATAATAATATTTGAAAAATGAGTGATTCAAGCGAATTTCAAGATATAAATAATACACCACCGGGAATTTTGGAACAAGTTAATGTACAATCTCTATTACCCCAAAAATCTAAAGAAAAATACGAAAAACAGTATTTACATTTCAAGCAATGGGCCGCAGAAAAGCATATTTGTACTTACTCAGAAAATGTTATTTTGGGGTATTTTTCGCTATTAGCAAATACATTAAAAGCCTCTTCATTGTGGTCCAAGTATTCGATGCTACGTACCTTGCTTCAAATAAAAGAAAATGTGGATATTAAATACCCAAAATTAATTGCTTCCTTGAAAAGACCAAACCAGGGATATAAACCTAATAAGACAAAAACCTTTTCAAGAGAGGAAGTGAATACATTTTTACTAGAAGCCCCCGATGATAATTATTTATTAATGAAGGTAATATATTTTCAAGAAATAAATATATTAAGAAAATAAAAGTTAAACGGCAAATATTATAATGAAGCTACAACAATACGCTATGTTCATGATTCCGCAGAAGTTGCCTGTAAGTCCCGGTAGCGCAACGAGTTGGTGCACCGCTCACTGTTCATGATAAGCTTGTAGGTGTATGTGTAGGTTCGAATTCCGGCGTCGACAGCTTTTATTTTAATTCTTTTTTTTGTTTTGTAGGTTCTCCTCATTTTCGGAATTTCAGGAGCATGCAGGTGTGACGAGCTCCTTAAAATGGCCACTACAGATATTGAATTTTAATAGTAAATATACCAAATTCTAAAACAAATATACAGAGAACGTTTGTAATCATTGCTTCACCGGGGAATGGCCCTAATTATATTAGATTTATAGAAAATATATATCGCTACGCCCTAAAACAGATCCGACACGTTTATTTGTCTGCTATAGAGCAGGAAAATGTATCAACCACATGGTTGGAAAAAATACTATTGCTAAAATTCTCAAAAAAATTGCAGAATTTTCAAAACTACCTGATGCCATAAATTATACCAGGCATAGTTTCAGAAGAACCTCGGCAAGTTTACTTGCAAGTTCTGGAGGAGACATTCTTGCTTTAAAGCAACAAGGAGGTTGGAAGTCTACGAATATCGCTAAAGGGTATCGCAAGAAAGCGAAAAATTTTTAACCAACTTATGGGAGTCACTGAAGTAAATGAAATTGATTGTAATCAGCCAAGTACGAGAACTCCCGGGGGATACCAGCTGTATAATAATGTTGTTAATGAAAATATCATTTAAACTGCGTTGGCTCCAGCTCTCACTACTAGTGGTATTCAAATAACCACTGCTCAAAACTGCACGTTTAACATTAGTATAAATAATTTCTCTACCACAAATTAAAAATATGTAGGATGCAAGAATGAAAATAACGTGCCTATAAGTTATACTATACCTACTTCTCAGTTTTAGTTATTTAATAAATTTTGTTTGTCAGTTTTATAAATAAATTATTTAAAAATGACTTGTTATTTGAGGGAGGCGGAAAAAACATATGTGTAACATGGGGGTAAAGTGCCTTTTTCTCCCTTGAATGATTACGCTACGCGTCGGGCAGTATACTGAAACATGTGTTTGAAAAATATTCCTATTTGGGCTTAGGCAAGAAAATAACATCCCTACAAGAGGAAAATTAACTAGCCAAACATTTTTTTAATTTTTTCACTTGACTTCCGTCTGATTCAGTCGCCAAATAGAGAATTTTGATTTTGGAATATATAATTATTTTTACAAGTTTTTTTTTAGTTTCACTTTATTAGTTAGTTGGTTCGCTCGTTTGTTAGTTTGGTTCAAATCTTGCAGGTGGATTTTGACCGACCTAGCAGGTGTTCATAATTCCGGTGGCAATGCATTATGGAATTTTTGTTAGAGAAAAAAACAAAATTGTGACTTCAAGATGGCGGACGAGATTTGTAATTATGGTCCTATTTGATTCAAAATTGGAATGTGGGGGTTTTCGGGGTCCGAGATTATGGCGGACGAGTTTTGTGATTATGGTCCGATTCGATTCAAAATTGGTATGTGGGTGTTTTCGGGGTCGGATTCACTGTGGGATATTACCAAAAGGGTCCAAAGACACAGAGAGCATATACCGGCCATAGTGAGTGGCCCCGGACGGTCGGTGGCAGAGCCACAGGAAAAAGCTGATTTGTTCGGGGAATACTTCAGTAGTGTACATGTAACGGAACCCAATACTTCATTGGAACATGCTAGAATCACCAATGTAGCAAAAAACATTAAAGAAACACCAGCAATAATTCTGCCACCCTCAGAGCTCCAACGAGTACTGAAGAACTATGAGGAGCTCGTGGGGGTGATCAGGAAATTACCTAGAAATGGAGCGCCGGGTATCGATAAATTGGATACCATTCTACTGAAAAATCTGCCGAGGAAATCATTGGTTCAGTTGCTATACATTATCAATGCAATCCTGTAGTGTCAACACTATCCGGATTGCCTAAAGGAAGCAGAAGTAATTCCCCTTATGATGCCAGGGAAAAATAAAAATAAAATCGCAAGCTACAGGTCCATCACGCTTCCCAGTGTGGTGGCCAAAGTGGTGGACAGAATCGTACTGAAACGTGTTGTACATTTTGAAGAAGAGCTAAAAATTATCCCGCCTGAACAATTCGGGTTCAGGAGAGGTCATTCAACGACATCTCAAGTAGCCCAAGTTGTTCACGGGGTGGGAGAAGCTTTCCATAATAGAGATCACAACACAGTCTGGATAGGAGGGTCAATCACAGAAATGGCAGAGGCACGCATGCATCCATACCTCATCAAAATCATAGAGTCCTATCTAACGGGGCGGACTTTTAGGGTCGATGTGAACGGCACAAGTTTGCCAGAGCAAACGGTCGGAGCAGGGGTCCCGCTGGGGTCTTCTCTGTCACCAATCCTGTATTCGCTGAATACACATGACTTTCCGACCTTCCCTCGGACGAGTACGGCTATGTTCACGGATGACACCGCGATCTACGCCCACTCGTTCTATAGCGAAGTGGCTGCAAAACAGCTCCAGATTCATCTGGATCGGTTGGTCATACCTTATATAGCGAAAAACAAGATTAAGCCTAATTCACGAGGAAAAGAACCTAACGTGAAGATCCTCGGGAAATTTAAGGTTAAAGATAGCATCGTGACGGAGAAGCCCTCAGCGAGATACCTGGGGGTGGATCTGGACAGACGTATGACTTTGCACAAACACATAGGGTTGGCGTTGCAGAGGGGAGCGGACGCAAAAAAGCCTACGTATCTCCTCATTGCACTTAACTCCAACCTATCGTTGAACAACAAAATGAGAATATATAAACAGGTAATTAGACCTGCTATGACATACGCCTGCCCAGTGTTCTGCAGCGCATCGAAAAACTCAAATATCGAGACTCGAAAGGCTGCAGAATAAAGCACTTCCATAGTTACGAATAGTAATAGATACATCCGGTTGGATGATCTACGCGAACTTGCGGAAGTAGAGAAACGTGCAGATTCCATTATGGAACTATCTGACAAGTTCTACAGATACCACACCCCTAAAAGTCCGCTCACGGCGGACATTACGAATATTAGAGCTAACCAATATTGAAAGCATGATGTCATATTCGAAAAACTTGAGCTATACAATGAAACTGATAATTAATAATTAGTAAAAATTAAAACGGAAGTGAACATGCAACAGGGGCACAACAGCATTTTTTGAAGCTGGTTTTTTAACTAATATTTTTCCAGCAAGTAATGAATAGAATAAGCCTACAAAACGAAAAGAACACTACAATTATCGAAAAACAAATAAAAACCGATTTGAGACACATAAGCGTATGCAGGAGGTGTCTGTTTTGATAATTTCCGATAAAAACCAAACTGGTATATTAAGATGCTTACTGTTAACAGCAGCAGGGAGCACCACTTCGCCCCGTCAGAAGGGCAAGTAGGTGCTCTTATTGATCCCCAAGCAATTGCAGCAGTTGCTACCCTCTTCCCTACCCTTCCCGAAGAGGACGACAAGAAGAACTGTTTTCAAAATGTATATAGTAGATAAGGTTTCAAATGTATACGAATGTGACAAATAAATGTATTTTGGTTTGGTTTTGGTTTGGTATGTGGGAGTTTTCAGGTTCGGAGATTATGATTTTTTTGTCAAAATCTATGAATTTAAGATGGCGACTTCAGAATGGTGGAAGAGATTTGTGATTATGGTCAGATTCTCTTCAACATTGATGTGTGGAAGTTTTTGGTGTCAGAGATCAAGATTTTTTCCAGCTCAAAACTTACAGGGGAGAGACCTTGTAATAACGATGCTCTATTAGAAATGAGCAGATCAAGGTGAACTAACTAAAAACCAAAAAATGTAATATTTAATAAAAAACCTTTTTAGAGACAAGCTTTCATTTAAGTCGTGTGATAAAACGTATAAAATAAGTTTAGGTCATCGCTGACAATAATTTATTACTTTTTGTTGAATTATTTAGTTTTGAAAAGCTTGTCGCGTGAATTGTAATGAAATTAATACTTCACCGAATTGTTACTAACCAACCAATCATTGTCCAATGAAATTAATTAGTACCTACTTTTATGAATATTTGTAAAAATTTTATACTTTGAGGAGTTCTCACTTACCCAATTTGATTACTTGGTACCTATTTTCATGACTAGATTTTTTAAACCAAATAATTAAAAAAAATAATCAAATCATTATCAGCGATGACTCAAACTTATTTTATACGTTTTAGTACACGGCCTAAATGAAAGCTTGTCTTCAAAAAGGTTTTTCATTAGTTATTATCAACTTAGATCCTCTGTATGTCAGTTTAATTGTTTGCATCTCAATTTTTCCTATTACTATGGAATGAAATTTGTGAATTCAAATGGTTTGCATAACATAACACTTCAACAAGAAGAGAAATGTCACCACTAATCTCTTTCCGTTTGTGCAAGATATTTTCTTTCATGGAACGTGGAGTGTCAATGTGTGCAGTGTACACCGACTTTTCCAAGGCATTCGATGAAGTACATCATCCAACTCTGGTGAGAAACTTGGAAATATTGGTGTATATGGCAATGCATTGAGGCTCCTCAACTCTTTTATTTCTGACAGATACCAATATATCGCCCTTGAATAACTCGCAATTGCATGAAACAGTAATTACCTCAGGTGTACCACAGGGATCACACCTAGTTCCCTTATACTCAGTATCATATAAAATGTTTAATTGCATCTAAATATTATCGTCCGTGGATGATTCAAAAATTCATGAGGGAATCAAAGACAACGTGGACTACTTAGACCTTCAGAATGATCTAGATCTCTTTTCAAAATACTTCATAACCAATAGGCTCGTTCTCAATATACATTAATGTTCCCAAATTATCTCATCAAGGTGTTCAACTCCTTAGTATAAATAAATAGATACTATAATCCGACGATGAAGTGAAGGACCTAGGGGTCATCCTGGTTGAAAAACTACCGTTTGGAAGCCATGTTGAGGTTATCGTTAGGAAGGCATTGAAGGCTGTCGGCTCCATCCTGAGAAATACCAAAGAATTGAATTGAAAAGTCATCTCTATGTTGTAACAATGTATAACTCTATGATAATTCCTATATTGGAATTCAATTGCATTATATGGAATCCTGTTCATGACAAATGAATCTTACGTATCGACTATGTCCAAAAAAAATTGTCAACCATCTAAACTGTAGATATTTTTGCCATCAGCATTTCCGCAGGGAATTTTATAAATAAACAGATACTATAATCCGAAGATGAAGTGAAGGACCTAGGCGTCATCCTGGATGAAAAAAATCCGTTAGAAAGCCATGTTGAGGTTATCGTTAGGAAGGCATTGAAAGCTGTTGGCTTCATCCTGAGAAATACCAAATGATTTCAAAGTCATCTCTATGTCGTAACAATGTGTAACTCTATGGTGATACCTATATTGAAATTTAATTGAATTATATGGAACCCTGTTTATGTCCTACTATGTCCAGAAAAAAATTGTCATAAATCTAAACTACATTTTTGCCATCGGCACTTTGAATGTTATGAAGAGAACCTCAGATTTAACAAACTTGGACGATTATTAATCCGGAGGAAATTTTCCGATATACTTTTTGTTCACGCTAACCAATCTCTGAGTATTCAATTAATTGCAGTCCCTACATAACAACAAATAGACTAATTTTCCACACGAAAACTTCCAATAGCAATCACTACAATAACTCTCTTTTGATGAGATCGATGAATTCTTTCAATTTCGTATGTAATATCCACTTGGAATTTTACTATCCTACCAATATGTTCAAAAAAGCATCTCAAAACTCTTCTGCGTTCAATTTATAATTTTCTATTAGAATAGACAGGAAATTGTTTCGATATGTTTATGGTAAACACCTTATTTCTTCCTTAATCCTTTTCCTACGTATAAGTTTTAGTTACAGGATTTTTCTGTTTTAGTTTATGGGATTCATTTTCAACCGACGAAAAACGAAGAGGAGGTTCTCTAGTTGACGCTTATATATTTTTTTTATGTATGACTACTCATAACTTTTTGCACAGGAGTCCGATGGACAGGGTATAGTTCGAAGTTAGTTTCAGTTGGATTCGAAAAAAAAATCCTCACCTTAGGGTGGGAAAATGAGGAATAATTGTTGGTTCACCCACTGAATTTTCACTTCTCAACCGATTCCACCACGCATAACTTTGTACTGGGATACCCGATTTAGATTATTCTTTTTTATAGTATAGGGTAGGCTTGTGAGTTGATCCCATATGAATTGGAAATTACACTTCTTAGGGTAGAAAAATAGGTGATGATTCATTGATTCTACACCTGTGAACCGATTCTGTTGAAACTTAGAACATATTATGTTGTTCTGATGACACTACAACAAAATGAAGGCCCGTAATTATTCTGATGATGGAGACGGAGACCTTCCAGAGATCTCCTCAACGGTTCACAGCAGCTACCTCGTGTTTGGGGTAATATGTACATATATAATTACATGTCCTGACTAACTGACTCACTGATTGACAGATATACGATCCACGCCCAGATCAAACCGCTGGACCTAAGAGCTGAAATTTTGACAACATATTTTGATTAGAGATAAGTGCCATGATGGAATGAATGAAATCAATTAACGGTTCTCACTAGGATTCAATAAAACCTTGAACCGAGAAAGGTAGATCTCTAGGTGAAAACAACTACTTTTGGCAATAATGCCATGGAAGTGGAAATGATATTCACTTGAAAATCCATCATACTCATATAATATCAATGGAATTGACATGAAAGTTTTCTTCGATAAGTCTGATATATTCTGAATTTATGTCATGTTCACTAAATATCTGCATTGACCGGTTTTGTGACTTATTTAGGCCCTCTATCAGTACGGAGTCAGCTCACATCAGCAAGGATAGTCAAAAGAACCTGGCTGAAGTGAGACACAACGTAAACAAACCATCATCGATCTTGTAACACCTATAGGTACGCCGGAAAGGATAAACTTTAACTGGCGGTACCTAGTGACAGAAAGAAACACTCGAAAATCTCCCACCTCGATAGGTTTCTTAATAAAAGATACCTTCTCAGTAGGAGTGGCAAGCCCGTCCAGCATAAAGTTAGAGATAAGTGCCATGTGAAGTGGAATGAATAGAAAAATCGAATTTAAACGGTTTTCTTCACATAAAGGATTCAATATAAAATTGAACCAGAGAAAGGTAGATCTCAGGTGAAAAACAACTACTTTCCTGGCAAATACCACGCAGAACGTTGAATGATTTTTCTATTCATTCCACTTCACATGGCACTTATCTCTAACTTTATGCTAGACGGGCTTGCCACTCCTACTGAGAAGGTATCTTTTATTAAGAAACCTATCGAGGTGGGAGATTTTCGGAGTGTTTCTTTCTGTCACTAGGTACCGCCAGTTAAAGTTTATCCTTTCCGGCGTACCTATAGGTGTTACAAGATCGATGATGGTTTGTTTACGTTGTGTCTCACTTCAGCCAGAGTTCTTTGTACCTTTGGCTGGTTGACTACTCCGTACTGATGAGGGCCAAGAAGCCTGAAACCGGTATGCGGATTGTTAGGTGAACACGACATAAATTAAACATAATCGAGCTTATCAGAAAGAAACATTTGCATTCAATGTCCATTGATATTATATGGAAGTATGCATGGATTTTCAGGTGAATATCATTCAACGTTCTGCGTGGTATTTGCCAGGAAAGTAGTTGTTTTTCACCTGAGATCTACCTTTCTCTGGTTCAATTTTATATTGAATCCTTTATGTGAAGAAAACCGTTTAAATTCGATTTTTTTATATTTTTTTGATATTTCATCCCTAGAGGGGTGAAAAGGTGGATGAGAAGGGGGGTGAAAGTGAAAGTGAAGTTGGTTATGAAATTAGAGTCATGGAAATTAGTATTTGGGCCTTTCTTCACAAATGAAGATAAATATGTTTCAAGGTTTTTCAAAAACCCTAAAGTTTGTATAGTTAGTTTCGAAGTAAGGATCATGAAATTTGTTATTTGGGGGTGAAATGGAGGTTAAATTGGTATTGGAAGTTTGTATGGGAATTCCGTTAGTTTTCAAGATGGGGTCATAAAAAATTATATATGTTATAAATAGAAGAAATATGTATTTCAGTATTTTTAGAAATGCAACCCCTGAAGGGGTGAAATGTAAGGTGAAAGTTTGCATGGGGGTTCTGTTAGGGTCTTAAAAATTGGTATTTGAGGTCTTTGTAAGGAATAAATAAATACATGTGTCACTGTTTTTATAAATGCAATTCCTAGGGAAGCGAAAGGAGGGGAAGGAGTAAAAGTTTGTGAAAGCTCGATGAGTTTTTTCTGTTGAGTGACCTTGCTTAGTGAATATATGAATAAACACTTCTAAGTGATAAGAATTCAAATGGCGGCTACAAAATGTCGAGTTTCATCATGTCTGGTATGATTCGTCACAGAATCCATGGCTTGGTATGGCGTAGAACATTGTTTGAAAATTGGTTTATATCTTATTCGATATGAGGTACTAGCAGGTAGAAAATAATTCTCACTCGCTCTCACTATTCCTATTATTTCACTATTTCCATATTTATGATAGTGATCGATTACGAAATTAACTCTAAACTTTGGAATAGACAACATAAATTGAATCAAATCAACAGTTGAAGAACATGAATACAAGTTTTCATTCAAATGCACTGAAAAGTAAAAGTAATTCCTTTGGATATCTTAGTTTATTCTGTGAGTAACAGATTAAAAAGCTCACCGTGCCAAGTTTTCAGTAGGAATACAGAAAAAGGCATTCTTGTGCGACAAGCTTTCGAATCTGTTACGCTCAGAATAACCTACATCACACATCTGAAGAAATTATTTTCAACTTTTTAGTGCATTTGAATAATAGCTTGTCTTGATTTTTTCTACTTTTAATTTTATTTTGAATTTTTCAGCCTCGAAGCAAAATTCATAGGAGCCGCTATCTTGAATTTCTGAATGTTGACAATGTAATCATAATATCCGACCTCAAAAACACTAACATAACATTTTTCAATAGAATCGGACCATAATAACAAAACTCGTGTGTCATCTTGAATTTATGAATTTTGGCAAAACAATCATCTCCGACCCCTAATATCCCCACATATCAATTTTGAATTGAATCGGACCATAAAAACAGAACTCGTTGCCATTTCAAATTTATGAATTTTTACAAAAAATCATGATCTCCGACCCCACAAACTTCCACTTACCAGTTTAGAATGTAATCGGGTATAATCCTTTTGGAGCCGCCATCTTCAATTCATGAAATTTGACAAAAATTCATGATACCCGACCTAAAAATTCTCTCAAACCAATTTTGAATAGAATCGGACCATGATCACAAAACTTTTTTAATTTCAACAATTTTGTTCTAGTGCAAATATTTGGTTTTTAATAAAAACATGTTTTGATAATTTGTGAATTACTTGTGTAGTATCCTTACAAATATTACAGATTTCCCGAGTAGACTAGTGATGTTAGTGAAAACTTTTCCAAAACAATTCGGGAAATTTTCCTCGGTATATTTTTCCGACTTAATTTTTTTTTCCGATAATTGAATTTACCGAGATTTTGATCTTATGAGTCATTTTACATGAAAAATGATTCCACTCTCCTTTGATTCCATATGCATGAAGAATGTGATTGAGAAAAAACAACCATCATTCAAATGATCATGAAAATGAAACAAAATATACAAGCTTTCATTCAAACATAAAAAATTATAATTTTCTATATTCAAAACCTAACCAGTACAAGTTTGAATCTGTTATTCACAGAATAACATATGTGACACTTTTGAAAAAAATTATTTGCATAGTTCCTAGTTCAACATTATTTTTTTTGCTGTTCATTTTTATTCGATTCTCTGCAGTCATTAATAAAATCCGTCATCTTGAATTGTTGAGATTTTACAAAAAAATCATCTTTGATTTCAACAACCCCTAGATGCCAATTTTGAATAGAAATGGCCCATGAATCACACATTTTTGGACCATAAATCACACCAAGATTGTCCAAGATTAATAGATAAGAATAGATCTCACTTAAATGATTGAGATCTGTTCTTTTGTTTAAACAATTGTTGGATTGAGGAATAAATGCCATAATGTTATAAGAGTACATTTGCGTTTGCTGCTGTCCCAAAGAATTTCTCAGACTTTTTCCTAACTAGTCAGCAAAGACTACCTCTCCTCTTTCTTATATATATATATATATATATATATATATATATATATATATAATAATAATAACGTTTAGTCGCACACTAATTGACAAGATACATATACAAAGTAGCAAATAAACAAAAGGAATCTGCAAAGCCTACTGGCTGTGTGCAGAATAAGTAATCACTTAAATAAAATAAAAATAAAATAGTTTTAATGATTTAATGTCTACTGCAATCAATATACAAACAATACAATACCAAACAATAATAATTTGAAAGTGAATAAAATGAATGAATAAATGATAGTGTAGTCCCATAAAAGAAGCCTTGTGCATGGGAAACACTGTAACATTGATCCACACCGTGTAATCACATATCATGGTGACAGTTGCATAGTTTCTTTTGGGGGAGAGGGGAGTTATGAAGATGGAGTTTTTAGGACAAAAGTGGTGTTTTGGCTATTTATAAATTGTTGTATGTCTTTTCTAGGAATGGATTGGATCCATTTTTTAATTTTATTTTTGAACATGTTGAGCGAGTTCAATCTTTTGATTACATTTGGTAATTCGTTATATAATTTGGGACCAAGGTAAGTGAAACAACTCAAGCCTATAGCTTTTTCCGGGCGAGGTACAATCATCCTTCTATCGGTGTTATGTCTGGTGTTGTAAACATGGTCAGTATGCTTTGAGTATTCCTATCTTTATGTTGTTTCAATAAAATAATTCTAGTATAGAGCTGGTTGATGTCGAAAATTCGAGTTTCACTGTATAAAATATCTGTTGAGTATTGGAGAGGTTTTTTGTAAATTACTTTCAGTATATACTTCTGTATTTTCTCCAGGTTGTTCTTGAAATTAGTTGACGTTGCTCCCCAAGCTATGATACCATACGTTAGATGGCTTTCAACTAGAGAGAAGTATAATGTTTTCAGTAAATTCAGGGGTAAAGTGTTTGATAGTAATTTAAATCTGTATTGAGAATGTTTCCCTTTTCAACATGAATACCCCACAAGAGGTTATCTTGACGATGGAAGATAGTGACTAAAGTTTATCTTTCAGTCGCAGATGATTCCACATCTGATTTTATGAACATCCTGTTTATATTTTCAACAAATCAATTAAATCTGTATATCATTGGTCTGAGTTTTTTTATCACATATTCAATATGTTTGTCCCATCTGAGGTGGTTATCTACGTAGATGCCAAGGTATTTTATATTTTCAGCAGATTTCACTGTTAGGTTCTCGTTGGAGTTGTTTTTTATGTGCAGCTCTTTGTATTCGGGTAAGTATCTGGAGTAAGAGGAAAAAGGTACAAAGAATGTTTTTTTTAAATTAACGGTTGAAAGATTATCATCAAGGTAGCTGAAGATGAACCCTAAATCCATCTCAGCAATCTGTTTCAGCTCTTGCCAGTTTGCAGCTTCATAAAATATTGCTGTGTCATCTGCAAATGTTGTGATATTTCCTCTGATGTTTAGCTGGAATATGTCGTTTAGATATATATTGAATAGGAGGGGACCTAGGATTGTGCCTTGGGGTACTCCATATTCTACTGTTCGCATAGCACTCAGCTCGTCTCCAATACGTACGCACTGTTACCTTTTTTGGAAGTAACTTGTGAACAATTTGTGCGAGTTTCCTCTAATTCCAATATTTTCCATGTACTGGAGTAATTTGATGTGGTCAACAGTGTCGAACGCCTTAGCCAGGTCAACAAAGATACACATAGAAGATAGCTTTTTATCAACTGAGTTGTTGATGGTACTTATTAACCTGGCTATAGCATCCGATGTTGACCTATTTTCTCGGAATCCAAATTGTAAATCATATTGAGATATTGAGACATGGCTCACTAAATCGGAGGCATTTTTTCACGAATATTTCATTTTTTCACTATGATTTGTTGGCTCCATGTGGGATGATTGAATGTATCTGATAGGTTAGAAATATTGCCGCCAATAATTATGATAAATACTTCATAATTATCACACAGTTTTATACCAGCTTTAATGTCTACCATCCGTATATTCACGTTTCGGAATAGATTCAAATTGCTAATATTATTGGTTGAATTGACATAGACGGTAGATGCTGGATATTTTTGAGACAGTAAGTAGGAGTGAATCTCACATGATTATTCTCACTTTATTTGTTGATAAATCATTTTTTTAGAAACATATTTTCCAAGTTTCAGGGATATCCATAGCTAACTCTTCTACTTCCCCATAGTTGAGGTTATTCTATACGTGATAATGATCTTAAGATTTGTCCGTAGGCGGAGGTCTGTGCCTATTAGCAATAAGAAGTTGTTATGAAATTTTGAGCATTTATTAATGTTCGAGGGTTAAGGGGCCTACAGACTACCATTTATCGGACCCGATATCGGGGGGCCGACGTCGGGACTCGAAATCGTGACTTGTGTAGGCTCGTCGGCCGACTAAATAATTGCCTTCCCGATATCGAGAGATTAAAGACATCTAAGAAACGTGTTCAAGCCCAAAAGGTGATAATAGTGCAATGATTGCATTCATGGAATGTTAGAAACAACGTGAGTGTCTTTGGGTTCTAATCGCTGTTAGAGCAATCCCAATTGTTTTTTTTTTTTTCGACAGAGTTGGAGCTAACCTTGCCAGTTCACGTAAGTAACTGATAGTACTTGATCGGGAAGTTTGAAATCGGAACAGGTAAACCTGCAGCAAAGTGAAATGTCACCGATTTTCACGAAATTTTCCACAGATGCTTCAGAATACGATTATTAGAGTAGATCCATCGAAATTTTTCGGCAGAAACGGTTATTTTCGGAATTGTGGCCCCTGAAAGATGCGAGAAGGTCTATTTTCAATCATAATTTCCACTTTCTTTATTTTTTCCTCAACACACTGTATGGAACTCTTGATTTCTATTCCATACCTTCTTCAATACAATTCATAACATTTTTTTTCGGGTTCAGAATATTGGTTTGTTTATGGGAAATTGAAAATTGTTTGACATTTCACGTTAAACATTTCATCTATCAAAGAGAGAACTTTAATCTCCGCATCTGTTTTCTACATTGTTGCCAATTATTCAATCCTTGAGAAATTTTCATATATCCGGTAAGAGCACTCCTGCTCTCCGAAAATAGCTGAAAGACTACGTGTTTTTGCCTCCTGAATACCAATCCGGAAGGAAAACGCGGCGCTCTCGTACCCTTTCTGAATTAGAGAACTTTTTTTGATTCAGAACAAGTGTTTACGAAGCACCGTTTTCTCGCGCAAAAATAACTCACAATGGTTCCTTCTATTTACAATCTAAAATCTTCCTCGATTTCGGTGATTCGCGATATGTCCCCAAACTGAATTTTTAGCAGTACTTTGCTGAAATATTGGCTTCCATTGAAATCTAATTCAGTGCACTTCCATCTCGCGACTGACTGTCACTATTGTGCGCAAATAATTATTCGTAAAGACCCATAAAATCAACGCTACCGAAGTGCCCGCGACGAAGCGTGTTTTGAAAAAGTTGATTGGCTGGTCATCAACTTGGATAGCAAGGTTAGCCAAGTTAGGTAAGGTTGTGTTCCCTTTCTCTTAGGTAAGACATTCACTGAATTTGAAGAGCGGACCTAGACACGCTGAACTTATAACGCATTTGTTCAAATATCTGCTCCTATTGTAACCTAATTCAGTGTACTTGCATTTCGCGACTGACGGTTACTATTGTGCCCAAATAATAATTCATAAAAAACGAGATAAGTCACCGCTACCGAAGTGCCCGCGAGCGTAGCGAAGCGTGTTTTGAAAAAGTTGATTGGCTGGCCATCAACTTGGATAGCAAGGTTAGCCAAGTTAGGTTAGGTTGTGTTCCCTTCTTTTACGTTAGACATTGACTGGATTTCAAGAGCGTACCGCGACACTCCTGTAAGAATAGATTTATAGAGCGTACCGAGATAAGCTGAACTTATAACGCCTTCATTGAAATATATGCTCCTATTAATAATAATAATAATAATAATAATAATAATAATAATAATAATAATAATAATAATAATAATAATAATAGCGGGATATCCAAGACTCTGTCACCGAGTTGGAGCCCGCTCGACGGAGAGTCCACATAAAAGCTGCAGAGAATACTGTACATCTGCAGCTCCACAAGGATAAGCCGATGCATGGAATCTTCTACAAACACATTGAAGACCACGGCTTATCCGAAAGGCTGACCTTGCATTCCTTAGGTCAGGTGGACTCAAGTCGGAGACTGGGGGATTCATCATGGCTTGCCAGGACGGTGTTTTCAACACTGTCGTCTACCGAAGCCGCGTGATGGGTATAGAGGTCCCTGACACAAGATGCAGGGCCTGCCGTGGAGCGCCTGAGACCATCATGCACTTGCTGTCAGCATGTACAGTATATGCGGTCTCAGCCTATATCCATCGTCATAACGCGGCGTTACGAGTGCTGTATTATCATTTACGACACTCGTACGGTATTGATGAGACACCGGTGCTGCCCTACGCTCCGGGGGATATTGAGTCCGTTGTGGAGAATGAGAAGTGCCGAATTTATTGGAACTACTCATTCCCCACCCTCAGGCAAATACAAGCCAACAAGCCTGATGTAGTCCTCTTCGACCGCGAGCAGAAAACGATATACGTCATAGAGTTTTCGGCTCCGGGCGAGACGAATATCGTGCGAAAAGAGGACGAGAAACGGACGAAGTATCGAGATCTACTCTTCGAGCTCCGCAGACTCTATCCAGACCATTCTGTAAAGATAGTGGTTCTGATTATAGGGGCCCTTGGTGGAATGATGCCTACGCTACTCTCAAACCTGGAAATTATACCGGCATGCCGTAAATCGGCAGAATCTCTAGCCGGCCGCATGCAGAAGGCAGTCATTCTCGGATCGTTACGTTTGCTCAGGACACATGATTCTCGGACCCAATGATCTCTCACCTCACGGGTGTGGGGAGAGGTCATTGGTTTATGTAACCAGCGCGCCCTTCCGAATGGGTCGGAGCTTCGGAAGTAAGGGCCTGACTGGTAGTGTTTAAAAACGAAAATAATAATAATAATAATAATGTTTATTCATGAATCTTCAAAGTGTTTGTCATATAATATTTTAATGAATATGAATAAACAGGGTAATCACTGAAGCTGTATTGGGTACAGCTTGTGCGTGATAGATGGTGTCTGGAATTTAATTCACATATAAACATATAAGGTATACATATGGGACTTTATCATATGGATAAAGAAAGATATAGAAAATATATATAACGAAACTGGAAAAATGTAAAATGTAGAAGTTGGATAAATATAAAATATTAATATAAAACATTGGAGGACTTAAATGAAAATAAAATATACGTATAATATAAAAAATATGAGTTACGATAATCATAAATGTAAACAAACACTTTCGTTCAAAAGTATCACATAATGATTACTGGTAGTGTAATAAAGTTCTGAAAACTGTTGAGCTTATTCAGTACTTGAGTCCTTCTAATTTATTGTTAACTATATCGTGTATTATATATCTCTCCGTATGTCGTAACCATTTCTTTATATGAGTTTTGAATGAGTTGAAGTTTTCGATGGATTTCAAGTGATCTGGTAGGATGTTATATATCTTTGGACTCAAAAATTCAATACTACGTTGCCTCACGCTTTTTTCACATTTTGGCACAAAAAAATTAATTTCTCTGCTCCGAGTATAATGGCCATGTTCGATGTGCTCAATTTTTTTTTTTTTTTTTGGTAGATGCCAATTATGATTTTGAGACAGAAGAGCTGTCTCGGGTCGAAAAGTTGACTTTCTCTATACAGTGTGTCACCTGAGTAGGTTAGTTTTTTATTGTATATAATTCTAATTATCCATTTTTGTAAATTGACAATATTATTCAAATGACAGTCATTTATACCTCCCCAACCTAGGATCCCGTACGAAAGTTGAGACTGTATCAGAGAAAAATAAATGGTTTTTAAATAAGCTATGTCCAGAATTTCTCTCAAGTATTTGAAACGTGAAAGGAAGTTATTACAAATGTGTTTCGCTTGCAAGTTCCATCGTAGGTGCCCATCAATAATTATTCCTAGGTATTTCATCGACTTCTCTTCAGAAATTATTGTTTCATGATCAACAACAAGATTACCTAGGTTTGGTAAGTTATTTGCGTATGAGGTGAACGGGAGATATTTTGTCTTTTCTATATTGAGGGTTAGTTCGTTGTATCTGAACCATTCTTTGATTTTTTGAAATCCAGTTCCGCTTCAGTTTTGAGGGTCTTCCAGTCTTCAGATTGATAGAATATTGCGGTGTCATCAGTGAAACTGAGGACACAACCTTCTTTATCCATTGACAATAAACTATTGATGTAAAGTGTGAATAGTAGTGGTCCAAGAACAGTACCTTGTGGCACACCGTATGTGATATTCCTCATTTTGCTAATGGTACCTTCTATACAGACTTGTTGTTGACGGTTTGAGAGGTAACTCTTCAATAATTTGTATGCATTTCCTCTAATCCCGTATATTTGTAGTTTTCTCAACAATTTTTGGTGACATACTGTGTCAAAGGCTTTAGAGAGGTCAACAAATACACAGAGTGAAGGTTTTTTTGAATCAATTGCTTTATATATCTTTGATGATAATGCACAAATTACATCGTGTTTGTCTAGGAATTTTACAAGTCTCATTTTCAATGTTTTTTCAAATATTTTAGCAATATTTGAAATCAGCGAGATTGGACGATAATTTCCGAGTTCTTTTTTATCGCCTTTTTTAAATAAGGGTTTAACAATTGCCATCTTCAATAGTTTGGGGAACAATCCTGTGTTGAAACATTCATTAATTAAAAACGTTATTGGAGCAGCGATATGATTACATATTTCTTTCAATGTTTCTGACCGTATGTTATCTCTTCCCGGTGATTTTTTATTTTTTAGTGTTTTGATTATTTTTATTACTTCAGATTCATCAGTTGGAAAGAGATATATTGTGCTTTTTACGTTATTGATTTTTTCTTCAAAATTATTGGGGATATTGATTTTTTCGGCCAAAGTTTTTCCCAAGTCACAGAAATAGTTGTTGAATTCATTTGCTATATCGTTTCTATCAGCAATCATTTCATTTTTTCGGTTTGTTATTTGCTCAATTTTTGTTTCAGTTTTTGCCTTACCACATATTTCATTGACGCATTGCCACAGGTTCTTAGAAGTGTCTTTATTTTTTTCTATTAAACCTCTATAATAATCCTTTTTTGATTTCTGTAAGAGTCTATTTAATTTATTTATTGAAACCTAATTCAGTGTACCTGCATTTCGTGACTGACTGTCACTATTGTGCCCAAATAATAATTTGTACAAAACGAGATAAGTCACCGCTACCAAAGTGCCCGCGTGCGAAGCGAAGAGTGTTTCGAAAAAGTTGATTGACTGGCCATCAACTTGGATAGCAAGTTCAGCCAAGTTAGGTGAGATTGTGTTCCCTTTGTCCTAGTAAGACATCGACAGGATTCAGCTATATTTCGTGAAATTGGGCTGAAAATTAGTGATTTGGCGTTCGTAGTTGATGCTGGTTAGAAAAGGAGGCTTTGTCAGTGATATTGGCGCGAAAAAATGGAAGCTTGCAAAATACGTGTTTTGGATCAAAAAAGCTATCTTACTCGGAAAGAGAAGAGAGCGCCGCGTTCTTTCGGATTCGTTTTCAGTGGAAAAAAACGTTAGAAAAGTCTTTCAGCTATTTTCAGAGAGGAGGAGTGCTTTTATTGGATATTTTCGCGCAAACGGTTATTTTCGGAATTATGGCCCCAGAAAGGATAAGAGAAGTCAATTTTCAACTTCCACTTATTTGCGATGGCTTAATTTCTTAATTTTCTCAGCAACACACCGAATAAACCTTAATCACATAGTTTTAATTATCACGTAAACTATTTGATTGGATGAATGTTAACTCTTCATGTCTATCGGACATTTTTCACATTTTACAACATTACTCATGAATGACAATTGACATTATTGACAATCGTCTCAAATATTTCCTGTTTTCTCAAATAAAAAGACTTTCAAATAGGAACATTACGTTTCTATCCAAACTTTCTGCGGGACATTTGAAACATATCTCCTTGTATCGCATTCATAAAGTCTAGTTTTTATTATTATAATTTACGTGTCCCGGCATCTAGTGGCAACTGACACGGGATCTGTGTAACATTCGATTACAAAATAGGATTCAAATTAAATTTAAACAGTCGACAGTCTTTAGGAACTGTATCACAGCACTAAACTGGTGAGGTATTTCAAGAATGTTTTTGAGAGTTCCACTAAGTTTGTGTTTGCGACGGGTTGGGCTGTAATGTTGGCAATCTAAAAGTGTGCCAATTGTAAGTCTTACACTATCACAGTATTCACAGGTAGGGGGGTTTTGTGGTGCCATCAGGTAGCCATGAGTGAGCCGGGAGTGGCCTATTCTGAGTCTTCTTATAACACTTTGTCCTTTGTCATTGGAGGCATCTCCCGACGGTAACTGTGGTTTGGATTGTACGTAGTTTTGTGTTACTTATATCCCAATGTGTTTGCCATGTTTGAATCATTGTTTGTCGAACTGCTGATTTAAGGTCTTGGTGGAGTTGAATTCGCTCTACTGGCAAGTCGGAGGAACAAGTTTGTTTCGCTGCTTGGTCTGCATGTTCGTTGCCAGTGCTTACTGTCAACCTGTATTGGAGTCCTCAAGGCTTGTAGTATTCCATATAGTTCAGCTGTGTGTATACTGCATACATCAGGAAGTTTGAATGTTACTATTGTTGTATCTGATGTAGTAACAGCGCATCCGGCACCATCAACTTCTTTGGAGGCGTCAGTGTATAAGATTTTGTCGAACTGTTGGTGATTTATCAGTTCTCTGAATTTTCGTCTGTAGACTATGTTAGGCGTTTCGCACTTATTGTAGTTACCTAGGCTCATGTTCAATAGCGGCGGTTTTTTGGTCCATGGAGGGGTTTCAGAAAGTTTTATGGGAGTTGTAACTGTAAGGTTAATGTTTCTTAAAATGGGATATAATATTGTGGGGGTGAGAGCGGAGTCCTAGGTCTGTTTTCAGGAGCAGGTTGTATAAGGTCAATTGTTTTCAGATACTGGGTTTTGTGGGTAGGCAGATATCCTGGAAAAATAGGATAATAGTTAGTGTTCTCGTCGTATGGAAAAGAGGTGGCTCAGGAGATTCAATTTCAGATGCTTTCCGTCGAACTGGATCTGAAAGCGCCTAGACATATTCGTAATGCTGTGGTTCGGATTGTGACACGAGATTCAAGGCACGTTTTGCAGGCGCTCATATGAAGAATACTTCCATAATCTAGTTTGGAGCAGACCAGTGATCGGTAATTCCTCATTAGTATTTCTTCTTCCGCTCCCAAGTGGTGATGTGCTAATGATTTTAGGATGTTGATCCGATTTGAACAGTTAGCTTTAGTCTCCTGAATATGTTGTCTCCATGTGAACCTTTTATCAAAAAGTACTCCCAAGAATTTGTGTTGACCAATCACCTGTAACGGATCCCCATTAAGACTTAATTGTGGAGGAAGGGGGATGAGTCTTTTGCTGAACTGAATTACTTTGGATTTGGTTGTTGAAAAGCGGAAACCGGATTTGAGGGCCCAATTGTGGATGCTATCTGGAGCCTTCTGAAGTAAGGTACAAGTACTAGCCGTGACTTTGCCTTCGCAGTAGAGAATGAGATCGTCGGCGTATAGTACATATTTGACAGGTGAAATTATTGAGGAACAGATGTCATTGATACTCATCAGGAATAAGGTGGTGCTAAGAACCGAGCCTTGTGGTACTCCATTTTCTGGGACATGTAATGTGGATGTTTGTCCATTTGTGACCACTTTGAAAGATCTGTTGGTTAAGAAGTTTTCTAAAAAGGAGATAATGTTTCCAGTTAAGTTAAAGTCTGAGAGTTTTTCAAAAATGGAAAAATTTGCGAATCGAGTCGAAGGCGCTGTCAATATTCTAGGCTCACGGCAATTATGCCATTTTTACCTTCAATAGCTTGTGAGAGTAACCAGGTTGTCCAATGTGCATCCATTTGTTCGGAAGCCTGCCTGCGCTGTAATTAGAAGGTTGTGTGATTCTAAGTACCAATGTAGGCGTCTTCAACCATTTTCTCGAGAATTTTACATAGTGTGCATGTTAGAGAAATGGGCCTAAAGGAATTTGGAAGATTGGTATTCGAGTCGTTCTTTTTGATTGGTATTATGAGATATTCTCTCCATAGAGCTGGAAATTGTTGGCTGCACCATATTTTATTGTAGAGTTCGGCCTTGTTCTTCAGGGAGAGGACTGAATTTAATTCGGAACGTGTGAAGGAAGATTAGAGAGTGACAATTGTAAGGGGTTTGTTTGGGTTGAGAGTTGTTCGGTGTTGGGTTTTGTTTTATTTTGAAAGGGTTGGGCGAGAATGTTGGCAATTTGTTGGTCATTGGTAATGACTTGACCCTCGTGGGTTGAGACGGAAATTTTAAAACTGGTGTTTCTTCCTTTTATCTGTCTTAGCTTGGTCCAGATTTGAGAAGGAGGGGTATCGGGCGTTATAGTGCTTGTGAATTTGTTCCACGACTCTCGTTTACTTTGTTTCAGAACCCTTTTGGATTTCGCTCTAATTTTTTTTAAGTTTATCAGGTCTGAATCATTTCTGGTTCTTCGGTATTTATTAAGCGCCTTTTTGCACTCCACTGCAATGTTACAAGAATCATTCACCAGAGAACGGTTCGTTTTGTGGGGTTGACGGAGTACTTTTCTATCCAATTTCTGGCAGCCGAAATTATGGAGTTGGTCAGTTGTCCAACAGCTTCGTCTACATTGTTCGAATAATTGATATTTTATGTGTTTTCCTTTAGCGTTTGGCTGTGAAGTTCCCAATTTGCTTTTGCGATTTTCCAATTTCCTTTAATGTTAACTTGTTTTAATTCGTTGTCCGAAATTAGGAAAGGGAAAGTGGTTACTATCATAGAGGCTATCAAGCGTGTGCCATGTTAGTAAGGGTGTTGATCCTGGATCTGAGATGCTGAGGTCTATTGAGGAGAAGGATCCGGATTGTAGGTGAAAATATGTGCTGCTGCCAGTGTTTAGTAGATTTATATTGCAGTTGTTAATCACGTTTTCAATCATTTTGTCACGACCAAATGTACGTTCTGAACCCCACATTGTGTTGTGTGCATTGAAGTCACCTACCAAGATAAACGGTATGGAAAGTTGGCTTATGAGATCCATAATGTCTGTGACTCTAACAGTGTGGTTTTATATCCCCCATATATACACTGCAAATTACGATTTTATTGGGGCACCATGCCGTGATGGCAACTGCTTCTAAGTTTGTATTTAAGTGTAGTTTTTGATGAAAAATGTCATTAGAGACAAAAACCGAGAATCCGCCACTGGCACGTAGATGGGTAGTTCTAATGAAGTCCAAGGTAACTTTTCAAGTGAGGGTTAGTAAAATTAGTTTCTTGTGAACAAAGGAAATCTGGTGAGAAATCGGAGATAAGCTGTTGTAATCGATCTAAACGAGGGTAAAAACCATCGCAGTTCCACTGTATTAGAGAGAGGGGCATGGTGTTAAAATTTTAGTATGTCGATTTATGCGACTGCTGTGAGCTATCAGAATCATCATCGTTTGTCATGTCCGAATTCTCAGTCTTTTCAGCGTCAGGTTTAAGCTTCTTCTTAATTTTGTTATACGGGTAATTCTGTTCTTTATGGATCTTCTGTGAGGTCGGGGTAAATTAGATTTAGGTTTGAGACTAGGCCATTGATGTCATCTGTGTTTTTGGGCTTCCATGTACGGATCAGAGGTACCAAAGGTATTTTCTAAGAAGGTATAAATGTTTTCTATGGGAAGTATGAAGGCGTTTGGCGTTTTCTGATAGGCTTTTGCCATACATTTTTTTATGGATGTTGTGAGGTTAGATTCAGTAGCTACACTCACCTTCCGCTTCTTCTTATTTGCTTTATGAAGTGCTGTGGGAACTGGAGATGATATAGGGGGGAAGGGGGGCAGGGCATGACGTCCGTGTTATTTCCTGTTTCTGTGAGTAGGCTTGAGTTTTCGCTTAGATCTGAATGCTGGGAATGTCCGCGTTTTTGGGTTGGGGTCAGAACTGCAGGGGGCTGATTTATTTGTGGGATAATCAGGTCTCCATTTGGGGTCACTTCGTTACTTTCTATTGGGTTTGTGGAGATCACCTCAATTTGTTCAGACAGAGTGGGTTGTGACAGTAAATTGATGGTTGGAGGATTTGGGCACTTAGAAGCGATGTGTCCAGGTTACTTGCAAATGAAGCACTCCATTTTGTCTGAAGACAGCAAGATTCTGTTTTCGTTGTTGTCAAATGGAATGATTAATGAAGTCTGCAATTCAAAGTCGTCTTATGGGGGAAGAACGTAGACACGTCGTCTGAAACTCAATATATGGGAATATTCGTCGCCTGGAATACCAGCTCTCAAAAACGAGACAGGGGAGGTTAACTGTGAACCGAGATTATTTATAGCATTCTCAGCTAGATCATAAGATATATAAGGAGGTATGTTCGAGATGATGATTCGTTTTGTCGGGAAAACGAGTCTGCGGATGTTTATAACATTATTGTTTTTAGTTACGGATGGATGGGATTTTGAAAGATCGTCAACAAGATTGGGATTAGATAAATAGATGCAGATTCTATTATTCGAAATCCTTGACGCAAAGGAAATGTGTTTGGGGCCTACAATACCGCCTATTGCCTTAACATAGTCGAATAACTTCAGGTTATCATCGGCGTGCATCACTATGGCTTGATCCTTTTTTGGGAAAGATGGTTTAGGTGCTGTCTTGACGGCTGTTACGTTACTGGTGCTTGGAGCTGGATTGTAGATATTCATATTGTGCAACATTTTTGTATCCGTGGATTGAGGTAAAACTGTTTGATTTATTGTTGCCCTTGTACACAAAAGCAATTTATTAGGTTGGCTTAATTGATTTCACTTGATGGTTTTAATTTAATGTACGGCAATATATCCATATTGAAATACTATCTACGCCTCTGGTGATGAGGGGTAGGCAAGCACTGAATTTTGTCGAAACTCAATTGATGTTATCAGATCGTATGAATGAGTGGAAACGTTAGAATAAAAACAACCGGGTCGGCGCGTCGACAAAAACACGATTTAAAAGTACGTAAAAATGTTCAATACATACGTCGGTTTTTGTAAGACTGATTGACTAGATTTGTCTTGGTAAATCACTAGTAAAACAAAAGAATTACGGGGCAAAATATAAACGGTGTCGACTCGTTTAACCCTTCGTTACCCCGGAAAAAAATTACACAAGAATACCCAGGTGGGGTGTGACATACCCAATTTTGAAAAATGGAGAAAATAATCAAAAAAATATATTTTTGTAAATTTTATAATGTTCCATACTCTGTTATGTGTTGTGTACCACTGAAACGATAGCACCAATGAAAACAACAATAAAAAACTGAAATGGAATTTATTTTGTAGGAATCATACATTTTTCGTTAAACAAAAACACATACACTTCGTATTTGATATATAAATGAGAAAAAAACATTGTAACCCAAAAAACTATATTATTCATTCTGTAATAGCATATCACAACTGGAAAAAATAAAATCTTCCATCTAGAAAATATCTTATCATGATATTCATAGAGCGCAATTTTCACAATGACGGTGCATGTGTTCCAAACATAAATACACATTGCAAGGCTAGAAATAATATTTTGTCTTTCTGTCACGAGATCTGGGGCAGATATGGCATCTTCCATCACTTCTAATGGGCATTGCAGGTAGTTGAGGGGTTTCTCCGAGAATATGGAGTATCCGTTTTCGAGTTTCTAATGGTATGCAAAGATTATTCCTTCTCATTTCTTAGGTGGGTTTGACTAAAGCAAATCCTAATTCCTGAAGATATTTTCTGCGCATTCTGTAGGTGTCTGTAGTATTCCATTTATAGATTATCTGACTATTTATACCAGCTGTATCTGAAAGAGAATGAAATATTCCCAGTGGCCATCTTCTACAGTTGCGAGCAACGGAATGAGTACCTGACATTTCGTCCACGGTATCTACGCCACCCCTTGTCAAATTATAAAAATTTATTATTTCTGGCAGACTTTTATTTCCCGTGGATGGATCTATTGCATCATCGTGGTGAAATGATGAAATCAATATAACATTTTTTCCTTTCCTAGGCACATGTGAAACTAATGTGTTGTCTCTTTGAAAACCAAACATTGAAGACCGCGCCTGTCTATCTTTGATTTCTAAAAATTCTCGTGGAATTGGCGTTTCATTTTGTTCGAAGTGTTCTCACAGCAGTGAGTTTATGTTTGTCATGTAACACGTTTATGATTTCCAGACTGGTGTACCAATTGTCAAACGTAATATTTCGTACCTGATATTGTTCTCACTCGATTACCAAGGTGGGGTATGTCACACCCCGAAACACTCTCGAGACGTCTACATACCGCGAAGATAGAATTTAGACTGAATATTTGATGGGCATCCGAAGATGAATGTGTAAAGGGAAGCTATAGGCCACCATACTTACATACATGCAAAATTAGGTACTGGGCTTCAGAATCAATGAACGCATGGGTATGTCAGACCCCACCGAGGAAACGGAGGGTTAAGCACTCGCTTATTCCATATAAAGTCTAGTTCTTACTGTTTAGAGTGTTTGTTTCGTGAATAATTGTGAAATAATCCTTTTTAATTACAACAATTCATTGATACCTACATGCCATGAAGTTAAGCATTTTTTAACAAAAAAAAAATGTTTTCTACTCTTTCCGCGGAAAAATTTTGGTTGTTCAACAAAGTTTAGCGTATTCTGAAATATCTGTGGAAATTTCGTGGGAAATCGGTGACATTTCACTTTGCTGCAGGTTTTCCTAGGAACATGTGTACAGTCGATCCGACGTCGGCCCCCCCTATATGGGGTCCAATAAATTGGTACGTCTGTAGGCCCCTTTTTGATTCGGATAGAAAATTATTTGCTAATTATAGAAAGAAGTACAGAACAAAAAAAAAATATGCAAAGGTGCAAGAAAAACAATTAGAAAAGTTGAATGAAGATCCAGACGTGTTAGTTTCTATAACTGATGAAGATATTTTTCCACGCATGCTGTTAATAATTTGATTACGATGCTCTTCGTCAATATTTAAGTTTTGAGGTTTTATGGAGATGGCATCATTATGACCCATAATTTTTATGAGCTCTCACTTTCGAACTCCATTTTTGGCCAATCGATAGACCGCGGTCGATCTATTGGAGTGATTAATATTTCTTTCCTTGGTATTCAGCCAATTGTAGACAATTTGAATTCATATTTCTTCTAATGGGCATATCATACCACTGATCAGTTTCGGCTTTCCAGTGACGATTCATTCTCACGAATAGTCTGTTGTTTTGATATTTGTGCCCCTTTTTGACATTAATTCTAAAAATAATCTGACGTTGGTATCATTCTTTTCTACAAAAAAATACTTTCTGTACACATTCTCGAACCACTTTGGCAAGTCTTGCTGAATGCAGGGTAATATTCAACAAGTATAATATTTGAAAAAAATATTCCTTACCATTTTATTGTCAAGAGAAAATGATGATTTGAAAAAAAAACCTTAAATAACTTTTTTAATTGGTTATAATTGTTTTTTTTATATTTCGTTCGTTTAAATAATTAATAGAAGGAATTTATGCCTCTCTGAAAATCATAATTGGCATTTTTCTATAGGTCAACAAAAAAATTTTTTTATCAATAATATCATTGTTTATTAAGTTAACAATTTGTTATGAACAATTTTGACCCTCGATTTATTTTTTTCCTGGAAGTAAAAAACAATCAAAAACAGCTATATATAACAAATTACTGAAACAAATTGTCTTAATTTTTTTTAACATTTTCAAATATTAAATATATTCAGGACATTTTTGTAAAGGATTAATCAATCTTTAAAATGGATTGAAATCCAAGTTCGTTACTGTTGCTGATCAGCTGTTACATGCATTTTTATTTTATTTTTTACATTTTCGTACTTTTTTAACTATAACTTTTCAAAAATGAAATACAGCTGTGAACCAGACAATTTGGTTAAGTGATGAAATATCTGCCAAATAACCGTTACATCACACTCATATCTCTTATAGTTTGAATTATAAACGTATTTCAATTATTATTCATTTAACTCATGTTCCGTTATAAAAAAAAAAACATTGTATTTAAAAAACTCTGTATTATTAACAATAATATATTATTAATAATTATATAAAAAAATTACATTTATTCATGGATTCATTTCATCCTTTTCTACTATTTTATTATGATGAAAAGTATTTAAAAAAAAATAAATAATTTAAAATTTAGAAGGTATTGAAAAAATTGAGTAAAATTCCATAATTTGATTAATTTTTTTTTTATATAACAATAGAGGTACCTTCAGTTAGAAGCTACTTAGGTAGAGGTATGATGTATATGAACTTTTATCACATGATCTTTGTTCTGATTTGTTAAACTGATTGATTGATGTGGACTGTATCACTTTTTTACCTTCATTTTATGAATACAAAGGGTAATGCTAGGTTTTTGCAACACAACGCTACAACATGACAGATATGACATGAATGTCAACATAAACAATATTTCTTCTTTTGTCTCTTTGCGAGCAATGAATCTATAAACTAAATAAGTCAGTAGCGGCACTTGTTCGGAGGGGTGAATTTCGGAACAATCTTGTTGAGTATGTATATGAGAAGGGCTTCAAGAAGCAAAAAATCTATAGGTCAATTATTTAAACTCTTATGTCGACTTTTGAAAAAACAGAGATTGGATAAAAATTAGTTAATTAACAATCGTATAACTTTTTGAAAAATCGACATTTTTTTTCAACCGGGCGCTATTTTTTCAATACTTCTGATAACACCATATTTTTTTCAAATTTTTGAATTGATATTTAATACTTTAAAAAAATATTTTGTGTGATATACTGTCTCAAGCGGTGTTGCGCTCATGCCGTAACGGCCGCGCGGAGACCTATTTTCGGCGTTGAATAAAAATTATAAATAATGGTGATAGAATTCCAGAATCCCGGACTTTTTCATTGGAAATTTCCTCTTCTTTAAGGATCTTTTTCAAAAATATCAATAATTTTGAGTTATTAACGGAAAACTAAATTATTTTTTTTTTCATCTTATTTTGTTAATAACAATTGCAATTTTGTATGTGCTGATAAATGCTCGAGAAACATTTTTAGACGTCATTACGAATCGAATGAGCTATCGCACATATTTTTAGGACCGGGAAAAAGAATTAACCCGTTTTTTAACTTGTTAATCAGACTGACTATTGAACGGGTCAATTATAACTTTCATTTCTTCATAATATTTTTCTTGTAGAAGCCTACTTGTTAGGTTGCACATGACCGTAGCTTCTTCAAACTCTGTACCATCTTTACTTCTCATGTTCACAGCCTAATCCGTTGAAATCTACGCCAATATTATTCCACCGTCCGATCTCCATCTACTTGATATTTCCTAATATTACAAAAGTCAATAAATGCTTTCCATACAAATTTTCAACTGTAAACAGTATTTTTTGGTTTATTTGATTCAATAATTTCATTATTATTCTCGTCAGTATCACAACCAAATCGTGACATTTTGAAATTATTAAATATTTGAAAGGTCAAAATGAAATATTCAAAATGTATCTATAGCAACTAATGTAGTGAAAACAGCCCATGGAATATGTTTCCAGTTGTTCTGATTGGTTGTGCTCTTTAGATGATTTCAAATTAACCAACTTCATTGGATTTTTATATGAGCAAAAAAATTTCATTTACATTTACCATTTTATCACCTTGGAATTTCACTTTATATTCTTATATAATTGACAACGAAGGACTGATGGATAATAGTGGTATCATTGCTCGAGTTAATAATTCTGATATGCAATAGGGAAGTTGTGCAGCTGTATCTTTTAGGAAGTTCATCAATATGTCTTTTATCCCTATGACTCTTCACCTACCTTTGATAAAATGATGATGATCTGATAGCAATAATATCTTTGTTGTTCGATGGATTGGACTCCTAGCATGATTTTTTCATCTACTCTTCCATAAAGAAAAAAACATCATCTAAGAGGTTATAATTGATGATGTAACACATATAGGCAGCATATTCAATTTGATTCTATTTCAGAGATAGTATCATGAACAAATAAATTATTCGATTCATGAACTGTAAAATCGTACTCTACAAACTTGTGATTCCCATAAAATCACATACATTCATACATACAGGTGAAGGTGATAAAAAGTGTGTAGAAAGATGCGTTGTATGGGATGCAATAGAATTCTTAATAAAGTTGTTGAGTATATTGGAGTTTCCCAAATTCATTGTTGAATATTTACTACTAACTTTTGAATCAAAATACGCTCATTTGTCCTCCTGCTCACCCCATATGTGTAGTTGGATATAAGTATGTAAGTTGATATTGTATATTTTCATCATTTTCAATCCAAGCAAAAATAATATTGATACTTCTGGGTCATTTTCACCCATTGTTCATGGTGATGAATACGGTTTTGTTCATTATATTTGATATAAATTTTGGAAGATTCAGAGTTCATTTTTTCAGACCACTACTGGGTGGATTATGATGGTTTTATACCACCCAATGCCATTCCAGCTGGAACCAACAGCAGTACGCAATGTAAATTATACATCGGGCAAGGCTACTCCCATGGATATGGGTTGATGGTGGGAACGATCACTCCAGGAAAGATGGATATGGAATTGCCATGTCATGGAGTCGTGAAGATAAACATGATGATCAAAGTGAGTTATGCTTCGAGTTCGAAAAAATAGATCACTAAGAGGAATAATAGCTCGTGATGCCAACATCCCCAATATTCGTGCATTTCTATCTTCACGCCAAACTACCATACCCAAATAAAAGTACATTACAAAGTGGGATGAAGCATTACGATTGAATTACGTCAGAAGTAGATAATAGTACAAACGGAAAATTATTGAAGATTTCTAGAAAACAAAGCCATTCGAATTAGGTGCAATGTATTTATTATTCCTGCTCAAAAAACAATATATTTTTTTATGATAACTTGGGCTCAAATTTCTCAACATTAACTCCCTCGTACATCAGGAACTTAGCTCTTGGGAAACTGATACGCTTCGCAAGGGGTCTCGGAATCCTGGATCTTGAATAAAGAAGAGTAATGTACAAAAGGTCTCATAGATCTAGGTACAGCCATATCGACCACCCTGAAATCTACAATCGAACTGAGAATTCTTAGTGATGAGTGTGAAAAATTCAACTAACTCACATGCAACGTGAAGATATCGTAGACCTTCAATTTTACTCTTTTCAAAAATTATAATTATCGGGAATCTGTGTACATATTCTCTTATTTTTCCGAGTCTGAGTTGAAATTTAAAAAATTTAGTTTACCGGTTTGAAAAATTTAGTTCACATGGGGAACATGGTTAACACGCATATTATTCCGAACAAAAGAAATACTTGGTGCGGCTAGGGTGAGATTATTTTTATGGTAGTAATCACCCAATATGGAAGGTGTTTCTTGATAACATGCTAATATTTCAGGTTATTCTTGGGTCTATTTTGGGAAAAAAATCTTTATACAGGGTGATTTAAAAGTACTTTGACAACCTTCAGGAGGTGATTCCTCACAATATTCTAATATGAATTGTCCAAATAAATATATGTCCGGAAACGCTTCGTTTTCAAGATACAGGGTGTTATAGTTTTATTTTTATTTTCGATTTTTTCAAATAACTTTCGAAATACTGACCTCAATTGAATGAAAATTGGTATTGAGCGGTTTTTTGAGGTGTCGAATTCAAACCTGATGTTATTATTCGCTCTTACTCGTAGGAGGCGCCACCTACACATCTTTTCCTTTTTTGAAGATCCATTACTTTTTCAGAGTACTTCTAGCACTATTTTCGGTAGAAAATCCAATTCCTCTATCATATCTACGTAAAAAAGCTACCCCTGTTACAAGTTGCTATGAGAATCCGTTTTCTGGATATTTGAGCATGAAAATTTCAAGTCGATTATTTGATAATCGATGCGTGTTGAAGTTATAACCATCATTTTTCATTTTACACAAGAATGCTCGTGACATGAATTTGACGTTCAAGTGGTAGTTTTGGTTTTTTGTAGGGGGCACCACCTTATCTATTCATTTTTACTCGTTTTAAATAATTATTTTGGTATCAAGGGTGCAAAATCTGTATTTGTTTTTGATAAAATTTGCAAGAAATATCAACATTCTATTTCAAGAAATTTTTAATATATAGAATAAAATGAAATGAAGGAAACAGAATTGTATTCAAATAAATTGTTTGGCGAAGATTCAGGCATTCAGTCTTCTAGTCATTGAATCTCGTACCCGCTCACAAATTATTGGTGTGTTTCTTATTGTTTCACAGGAGTCTACTATTCGGTTTCTTAGATCTTCCTCGTTCGCTACTAGAGTTTTATGAACTAGTGACTTCAAATGTCTCAAAAAAAAATCTAGCTGGTTTAGATCTGGGGACCTTGGTGCCCACGCCTGGTTAGGTTCTTCCACACCCCTATCGATCTATCGATTTGGATAGACAGTGTTAAGGAATTAATTCCCTGGTAACAACGTTAAAATGGGCCGGAGCCCCATCATGCATGAACCACATACGGATACGAATTTCTGATGGTACATTCTGAAGTAGTCCTGGCAATTCATTTTCTAAAAGGTCTCAGTAAGTTGCGCCATTCAGCCGGAACGGAAGAAAGAAAGGACCTATCAAGTAATTATCTATCATTGCCGCCCATACATTCACAGAAAATGGATACTGATAATATCTTTCACTAACTGCGTACGGATTTTCCCAGAGCCCAAACATGGTTGTTATGAAAGTTTGTGATAGCATTTCGGGAGAAGTTTGCCTCGTCCGTGAAGAGTATATTTTTGAAAATTGAGGATTTCTAGCCAATTTTCTCAAAAACCACTGACACTTCGATCTTGGAATATTCTCCAAACTGTGACTGAGTAGAATTGAGAGCTTCAGCAATTATTCTTGTAGTTGTTTCTGGGGTTCGGACTGCTTGTGGTCTCCCAATAATATCAGCTGCCCTCTTAAAGCTACCTGTGTCTGCCAAACGACGGTGGAGACTGATAAATGTTGGAGCTGAAGGCAGCACTCGATTAAAAAATCGCTTCTGGTAAATACATCTTGCTTCGCGCGCATTGCCATCCGCAAGGCCATAAACGAAATGCATATCGGCCTCAATAATAATTTATATAATCCATTCTTTCAAAATTAGTCTTTTAAAACTTGCATAAACTTCAACAAAACAACAAAACGTTCAACTGGCACATAATATGTAATCACCAAAACTACTTACTTAAACGCTAAATTCATTTCCTAAGCATCCTCGTGAAAAATGCAAAATAACGGTAATAACTTCAACACACATCGATTATCAAATTATCGACTTGAACTTTTCGGAGTCCAAATATCTAGAAAACGGTTGCTTATAGCGACTTGTAACCGGTTTTGCTTTTTTACGTAGATATGATAGAGGCATTGATTTTTTACTGAAAAATGTGCTAGAAGTACGCTCAAAAAAGTAATGAATCTATAAAAAAAAACGGCGTGTAGGGGGCGCTCCTTACGAGTAAGAGCAATAATACCATCAGGTTCGAATTTTCGTTTTATTAAGGTAAGTATTGAATAAATGTGATTTTTTGTGGAGGAACAATGTTTCTTGGCATGTTTTTTTGGGTAGATTTTCCTGATTATATTTTCATTTTCAGACTGTGAAAGGTTACCAAAAAAAACATGTCAAGAAATTAATATAAGTATTTCGAAAGTTATTAAAAAAAACGAAAATTAAAAAAATGTTAACACCCTGTATTTTGGAAACGAAGCTTTTCCGGACATATATTCATTTAGCAATTCATATAAGAATATGAGAAATTTGTCGAAGTAGTTTAGAATCACCCTGTATGAATATATGCCCTAACAGTCTCAACTTTTGAACTACAGGGTGCTGAAGTTTTAATAATTTTCGTGAAACGTAGTATAAATCTTCTATCAAAAGGAATTTTCTGCTGTACAACATAATTTTTTATTCTTGCCAGTGGCGTTCGTGCGGATTTGCACTGAATATTTTGAAGAGAAAAGTGATAGGCAACTGCTTTTTCCCAAAATAAAATCATTGTTGAAATTCTAATTTCTTTAAGCAAATCTGGTCTTCTGATTTTTTTTTCGTTTAACGAACGGTTTTCGCATAAAAAAATAAAATTCCTTCAGTTGCATCTCGCTAGACTACTCACGAGAAAAAACTATTTATGTAATAAAAAAAAAATGTATTCAAGAGAATAATTTAAAAACGCTAAAATAAAAATTTTAAAGTAATCTAAATACATTTTGTAACCCTAACACAAAATTACTCACGCACAAACGCACAAAGAAACAAATTAAATCAGATGTTCAAAATGTGTGTCTTCTGCCCTTTTATTCACCTTGCTTTGTTCGTTTGTCATTCTGTCATTCTTTCCGGTTCAGCACTTGCCGACATCCGATTGAACTAAAATTTGGCAGGTGTTCATAACTCCGGTGCATTATGAAATTTTTGTTAGAGAATAAAACAAAATGGCGGCTCTTAGACGGCGGAAGAGCTTAGTGATTATGGTACGATTCGATTCAAAATTGGTATGTGGAGGTTTTCGGGAACATATATTGTGAATTTTTTGTCAAATAAAATTCAAGATGCTGGACAAGTTTTGTGATTATCGTCCGATTCGACTCAAAAATTGGTATGTGGGGGTTTCCGAGGTCGGAGATTATGAATTTTTTGTCAAAATTCGTAAATTAAAGATGGCAGCTCCAAAATGGCAGAGGGGTTTTGTGATTATGGTCTGATTCTATTCAAAATTAGTATGTGGGGGTTTTCGGAGTCGCAGATTTTGATTTTTTTGTCAAAATATATGAAATTGAAATGGCGGCTCATGGAATTTATGTTATAGAAAAAAAAAATTGCCCAAGATTGCGGACAGATTTAGGTGTATGGTCGATACGATTAAAATTTCAGGGTCGAAGTTCATGAATTTTTCTTCGAAAAAATTCATAAAATCAACATGACGGCTCCAAGATGAAATCTGTGTTTATCGCCGATTCTATGAAAAAATGTATGTGAAGGTTTTCGGGGTCTGAGATATGGAATTTTCGTCAAATTCACAAATTCAAGATGCGGACGAGTTTGTAATTATGGCCCGATTGATTCAAATTGGTATGTGGGGTTTTTGGGGTGAATTTAGTCGAAAATCATTGATTTCAAGTTACAATTCATAAATTGAAGATGGCAACTCCAAGATGGCGGATGAGTTAATCTTTGGATGGTCTCCTCATTGAAGGACTAGATAGCTCAGAACTTACAAGAAAAAGGCTTCATAATAACGATGCTACAACAAAAAAGATAGATTAAGGGGTACTTGAACTAAAAAGCACAGAATGAAATAATTGTTGAAGAAGCGTTCTAAAGACAAGCTTTTAATCAAATGCACCAAAAAGTAAAAAAAATTGCTTTGAATGTGTGACATATGTGATTCCGTGAGTTATAGGTAGTAGGAGATTTAAGCCGGTTCTGGGTCTTCCCCCACCACTATGACGTCACGTGTGACCTTGAATGCTTGCAGGTGTGCAACGTGTGTGTGTTTGACCTTGAGATTTGACTTTGAGATTCGTCATTGAGTTTTGACACTGGGTTTCGTCGACTTCGAGATTCGACTTCAGTTTTGACCTTGAGTTTGACCTTGAGATTCATAACATTAAGTTTTTACTTTGATATTTGACCTTGAGTTTCAATGTTGAGATTGTTTCGGCAACCTTAAGATCTGATCTTGTTTTTTGTTTGACCTTGACTGAAGCTGGGGTGTAGGCATACATATTCTGTGTAGTCATGACCTTCACGAATCCTTGCCCTCTCCAAGCGAAGAGGGCGTTTATCCTGTGGGAGAGCCAAGAGTGAACTGCGAGTATTGATGAGTGCGCTGAATGTCATACAGATTGCGCATTGCATTGGACTTGTTGTAGGGTGAGGATATTTCATTGAAATATTCCAGGAGAAGAGTATTTTGAATCAGTGTCTCCTCCAGTGAGCTATCGAAAACAAGTTGCTGAAATGTATTCCTGTGATTGTGGTAAAGATTTCACTCGTAGTGATAATCTACGTCGGCATCAACGGAAAACTTGCATTCAGTGAAACGAGTTGAATTGAACAATGGCGATGACTCACCACCTGAACCACTCTATACATGTTATTGTTGTAATGTGATAAGCCCATATGGCCAAGTCAACTCTCACAATAGAACACTCGCACATAGGACGAATTCATGTGTTCACTTGGGTGGTGGTGTACACCTCATTAAAAATGCATTCAAATGTCTCATTTCTAGCTACAGAGTATCTAGTGAGAATATGTATACTGAATACACATCTTTTTTTAATGATATCAAGCATAAAGTACTCGAGCTATTGGAAAAAAACATCAAACTGCACAACTCCATCAAGGTCAACATGGAAGTGTTTGGAAGTTATATAATTCAAATCCAGGAATTGACAGACATCAAATCGTTCAATTCTCCCAATCGCATAGCAGATCGATCAACTGATTTGAATGGATTATTCGATTCGTTTCATGAAATTATAATTGCCCAAAGTACGGAGTTTGAGGAGCGTGATTCAGGTTTATAGTAATAATTGTTGCAAATGATGAAAGGTTTGATGAAAGTTATTTTTTCAGGATTCAGGATTCAGAATTATGATCCTTGAGGTGAACATAAACAAATACAGTCCACTTGGCGGATCATCCCACATGAAACTTCCCGAATTCATTGAGAGAAGAAAAGGTGTTGTCAACATAAAAAATGAGGACCAATGCTGCTCTGCATGGGCCGTGACATCTGCATTATTTCCCACAAATACTAAAGTGTCGGAGGTGTCATCATATCCACATTATGAGACCGTTTTGAATGTACTAGGTATGGATTTTCCAGTAAAATTACGCGATATAAAAATGTTTGAGTATTTGAATGATATTTCAGTCAATGTTTATGGTTTGGAATCTGGGATTGAAAATAAGAGAGTCAAATATGAGGTGATTGGGCCCTTGCGATACTCTCAGAGAAAACTCAGAAGACATGTCAATTCATTGCTTATCACAGATGAGGTGGGAAATAGTCATTATTGTTGGATAAAAGATCTTTCGAAATTGGTGTCAAGTCAAATTTCAGCTCATGAACACAAAAAATATTTCGGTGATGGATGTTTATTGTACTTTTCGAATGAGCGATTACTGTTGCGTCACCAGATGCATGGAGTAATCATGTATGTACAACAGTACCGCAAACTGGTTTCAGAATAAATAAATTTGGGAAAATGGTTCCTGGTAATACATTAATGTTTGAAAATTTCGAAAGAGTAATGAATGTTAATTTTGTAGTATATGCAGATTTTGAATCGATTCTGAAGCCTATACAAACCACCGAACCGAATCCCGAACTCGCGTACACGAATAGAACCTTCCAACACGAAGCTTACTCATTTGCTTATCTGATAGAATGTTCCTTTGATGATAAATTAACAAAATTTGTTTCATATAGAGGTGCTGATGCGGCAAAGGTTTTCACAATTTGAATAGAAGAAGATTTAAGAAATATATATAATAATCATTTGAGGTATGTGAAACCGATGACTAAACAAACTCCAGAAGAGGGAAGGAAATTTCATAATGCCACCACTTGTGGTATATGTGAAAAACCTTTCACAGAAGGGGATGTTAGAGACCACTGCCATCTCACGGGGAAAAAAAGAAATCCAGCAGCGCACTCTGCCTGTGATTTGAATTTCAAAATACCAAATTTCATTCCAATTATATGCCATAATATGAATGGTTATGATTGCCATATGTTCATTAAAGAATTGTATGAGGAAAACGATAAGGTTGATGTTATTCCCCAAACTTAGGAGAAATATATTTCGTTTACAAAACATCTCTACACACATAGCTATCAAAGTAGAGAGGGAAAAATTAAGATTTTTTTTTTGAAAATGAGATTTATAGATAGCTTCGAATTCATGTCAAGTTCATTGGAAAAGTTGGGTGAAAATTTGAGTGATAAGTAATGTGTAGAGATGTTAAAATGTTTTTCCGATAAAGAAAAATTCAATTTAATAAGGCAGAAAGGTGTTTTCCCATATAGTTTTGTGGACAACATCAATAAGTTGAACCATCATGTTTTACCGACAAAAAATCAGTTTTATGAAAATTTGAATGAGAAACATGTATCAGAGAAAAATTATATAAGAGCCAAAAGTGTTTGGGAACTATTTGAGTGTAAGAGTCTTGGAGAATATTCGGATTTATATTTAAAATCTGATGTTCTACTACTGTGTGATATATTCGAGAATTTTAGACGGATTTGTTTAGATACATATAAGTTGGATCCAGCTCAATATTATAATGCACCTGGATTACCTTGGGCTGCAATATTGAAATATACAAATATTGAACTTGAACTGCTAACTGACATTGATATGATATTTTTTTTTCAAAAAAGGCATTCGTAGAGGTATCAGTCAATGTAGCGATATAAATCATATAGCAAATAATGAGTTTCTGCCTGATTTCGATCCCAATGACCAATCATCATTCATTTCTTATTTGGATGCTACAAATTTATATGAACATAGTATGTCACAACCATTACCTACATCTGATTTCATTTTAAAAAAAACTTAAACATTAGGTTGGCAGACAATGATCCATATGGATATGTCCTTGAAGTTGACATACATTATTCTCAAGAATTGCACGATAAACATTCAGACCTCTTTTTTTTAGTAGAATGTATAGTGCCACCAAATTCCAAAAGCAAGATTCCAAAATTGATTCCAAATTAGAATGATGAGCGAAAGTATGTGGTTCATTATCAGAACTTGGACCAGGCCGTCAATAATGGTTTGATTGTTATGCATACTCATAGAATCCTAAGATTCAAGCAGTCATGTTGGGTGAAGCCTTACATCAATTTCAACACTAAAATGCGTAAAAGATCTAATAATAAGTCTGAGAAAGATTTCTATGAGTTGATGAACAATGCAGTTTATGGCAAAACGATGAAAAACGTTGACAATAGGATCGATGTGAGGCTTGCTACACATTGGCAGAATGCCCATAGAAGTATGGGAGCAGGCGCTCTGATTGCATGACCAAACTTCAAAAGTTGCACAATTTTTTGTGAAAATTTTGTTGCTATTCAAATGGGTAAAGTGAGAGTGTATTATGACAAACCACTGTATTTGGGATTCTGTATTTTGGAATTATCCAAGACTGTAATGTATGATACTTACTATGGATGTATAAAGAGAGAATTCGGTCGGAATACTTCTCTGCTCTACACTGACACAGATTCTCTAATTTAAAAAGTAAATACTGACCATTTTTATGAGTTCATCAGCACCAATATGAATAGATTTGACACATCTAATTACAATGAAGATAATGAATTCAGCATAACTGTAACAAATTCAGTCTTGGGTAATTTCAAAGATGAGTTTCCCAATGATCCAATAATTAATTTTTAGTTAGTTAGTACAGGTGCTAAAGCATACTATGTACAATCTCTTGCAACAGAAGTGAAGAGAGCCAAAGGGGTGAAGAGATCTGTGATAAAGAATCAATTGACATTGGAGGATTACAAGAGAATAGTTGAGGATGGTGGTAAAATTTTTAGGAAGATGAACTCTTTCAGAAGCATCTCACATAATATGTATACGGAATTAAGAAATAAAGTAGCACTATCATATGATGATGATGAAAGATTAATAATTCCCAATACAACACAAACTCTCCCTTGGGGTCACAATGACATTGAGTTCTATCAGTGCGATGCCAATGAAACTATTCGTATATGTAATAACATAGTTGAATTTTTAAAATATGGCATGAATTCCGAAAGTAGATTGGATTATTTGATCAGTTTTTTGAATGCCGAAATAAATGAATAGTATCATTCACAATACTCAAATTAGCTGGAAAGTTTATATTTGAATAGTCAAAATGATGAATAGATAACTGTATATATTATTGACATTGATTAAACGCTCATACGAAGCGTATAGTTAACAAATAAAATTATTGATGCACACTATTGTGTTTTATTGCAATATTTGACCCCGCGTCAACATGTATATCAGACACAAGATTGCGGTCTTGGTGCGCGAAACCGTGCCAAAACTGCTCCGCGAAACCGCAAAACCCCGTGTGAAAAACCGCGGTTTTTTACACGGGGTAAAAACTGCGGTCTAAAAAAAACAAGACCGCGGAGCGGTCTTAGCGCCGCGTAGCAGCGCGTTATCAGACTGTATTCGACCAAAAAATAGCACCGCCGCGCGGCGCCAAGACCGCTCCGTGGTCGAACGAATTCGTTAGAGGATTATATATCTTTAGATCTTGTCACAACAATGTTCAGTGTGGATTTGTCCATATATGTAGAAGGATGAGCAGCAATGTTATAGACAAATTTGGTCGCAAAAGGAAATGTACTAATGCATCACCACCATCACGAGTGTCACAACGTTTCGAAGGAAAACTAAATTTTTTTTTTTATGTTCTGGTTCCCACGAAAAGGGATATCCTGAAATGTTCAGAGAACATCGTGGGAACCAAGGGAAAGAAGGTAGAAGTTGGTGTTCTTCTTAAATTTCTGAAGGTTGTATGCCTCGGGGAACACCTCCCTAGGCAATGAGTTCCAAAGCCTCGCTGTTCGTTGGATGAACGAGTCTTTGGAAAGTGATGTTCTGCAGGTCTCCAAAGTGACCAGGAAGGGGTGTGATGACTGAACTTGACGGGTTAATCTCGAAGAGACTGCCAAAGCAGGAACGATTGTTGATATTTCAGAAGAGCATCGCCCATGAAAATATCTATAAAATAGAGACAAATCGCCAACTTTTCTACGGTGTTCCAGACAAGTGAGCGAGTTTGTAAGCGAGGCATCACCGACGAGACGAATTGCCCTTTTTTGGACAGAATCCAATAGCCTCAGGATATGTTTAGGTGCCGCACTCCAAATATGGGAACAGTATTCCAGGACAGGTCGGATCTGTGCCTTATAGATCATAAGCAGCTGACTGGGGTGAAATGGCTCTTGGCACGAAACAAAACCAAGTTTTGGGATGCACTTTGGCAATGGACCTCAGGTGATTTTCCCAGGAAAGGTTATTGCTGATAGTAATACCAAGCATCGATATGGATGACTTCAGTGGTATGGTTACTCCTGACAAAGTTATGTTAGGCACAGTGAGATCGGCTTTTCTAGAGAAAAGACATGCTTGTGTTTTGTTTGCATTGAATTCTACCAAGTTATTAGATCCCCATTCGAGAATTGTTGCTAAGTCCATATTTATATTATTAACATTTCTTCCTCGTTCATTTCTGGTTTCACGGGCTGATATAGGGGCCCTGGAAGAGAAAGCGGTATGGAGGGTACTATCATCGGCAAAGCTGTGTACTGGACATGAAGTTGCTTTCAACAGGTCGTTGATGTGAAGTAGAAATAGTGTTGGTGCGAGAATAGATCCTTGCGGAACACCAGCATTTATGAGTAGAGTGTCAAAATGTGGTTAAGCAGGAAATTCTTGAAGCCACAAGTGCTACCATGCGATCATTGTTTAAAGATATATTTGAGGATGTGTTGAAGTTATTGCAAAAAAAAAAGATTCATCTCCAGACCACTTTTGATGGAAAATATGATGATATATGTAAAAGAATTGAAGATTGGGGAAGAAAAATTCATCCACTCATGGATGCACCGTCCAAATGGAGACCATCACGGTGTGAATCTTTCAAAACAGAGATTATGGACCAGAGAAACACCTTCCTGCCAAATCGAAGGACATCTGATCAACCATTATTGAGTGTTTCCACCGCCTGGTTGCCAACCCAACATGTGATTGAAGATCCTCAGTATATGTGAAAATATATGATGTACTTGAAAATAATGATGACGTCTTCTCATGTGAATTATTTGGAAGAAATAAAAAAAAACAAATGAAGCTTGTATGTTTTATTCTGAATTCGTTGGAATATGCTCTAACTCTGGGTGGGAACTTTGTAAACATTTATTGGCATTGCATCAGACCAGATTAGAGTGGGCTTATGCATGATATAGGAAATCTTACCGTTTGGGTTTCGATAAGATGTGTAGCTGGAGAGTAAAAAATAGATTATGTAATATGAGAATTGCAATATGATGTGGAAATAAAAAGACTCAATGGAGTAGAGGGAGGGGCCCCAACTCGCACCCACGCTGTGTGTACCAACCTTCAGAATGTACCCTCCAACATCTACTCCATTAAGTCAGGTAATCAACACAGTTCAAAATTATCAATTCAACATCATTCAAATTTATTTCTGAAATTTATCACATATATCACGATGTACCCTGAAGAGTTCTTTGAAACGTAGAACTAGCAATTTCGTCTGATATTCAGATTCCATCTTTTCCAGCTCTACAATTCGTTTTTTCTCTTCAGCAGCTTGTCGACAGAGTTCGTGACGCATTGATCAGTTCATCATGTTCTGATCTCCTTTGGATCAATTCATTATGATCAACAGATGACATTGCAATACCTGGCTCCATCTTATGCATCATCTCCCGCAACTGTTGACTAGGGGTAGATAATTAGTCAAACATTGAAAACGATGATGGATTTGACTCACTATGGTTTCTATCACCCTCACATCTGGAAGGCATCACCATTGAAGGTCCTGCCATGAGTCCAACATTATCCGGAACATAAGATTTTTTCGATTCGACGACCATAGAGCGAGCCAGAATCGGTGTTGCAGTGGCGGTAGGTTCAGGTAATACATTACACACCCGCCTATTCGAAGTGGGCCGTGGAGTAGGATGGATTTCATCTCTATACTTCTGTATTACCGAGTTTTTGGCAGACCCCTTTGACTTTGGGGGTGCCTTCGCCTTTACCTGCTTCGTGGCATGTCGCTTCTCTGCTGGAGGTCGATCGACAAAATCTTCTCCTGAATCCCGTCGGGAACGTTTTGTAGAAGCCTTCACTGGTGCAGTACCATCCTGAGGTGACATGGGTGATGAAACGCTGGGAAGTGGCGTTGGGGCAAATCGTCATATATCATTGGGAACAATACCCTGCTCATGAGATGGTCCTGCCACACCATCCTTGGGAATATCTCGTTCAGGTCGATCTGCAGCCAATATATTCACAAGAGTCAGTGTAGCAACAACATCCTGAGATCGGGTGGAATTCTTCATGATCGTCGGAAAAAAATCTGAAACAAAACTGAAAATGTTAGATCGATACCAGCGAGCAGAGTCGAAGGAATTATTGTTTCGATCCAGCACTCCTAGTTTTATGCCTTTTCCCCCCTCCCTGAGAGAAGGAGTCCATGTAAAGCGCATGCAATGGCAATATGCAGGATGGCTGATGTTTACACGCCTTAGGCGAGTGGATGTCTTGGGGAGGGGGTATGGAAGTTATTTCTAAGACTCATCTTCATGTTACGGTATGTGTGGGTTCCTTGGAGTGAGATAAAGACCAAAATCATTTTAATTGAATCCTGCAACGGTAGGACTTCATTCGAAAACTTGTATCTTGTTGAGAATTATCAGAATGTGTTTTCAACGTGAAGTTGAGGAAGTTGTCAACATGATGGAAGACTTGAATATTCAAGACGAAGCAGACTCCATGGAAGACGAAGTAGGAGACGACGTAGAAGCAGAAGCTGCAGGTGAAGCAGATGCACCAGCAGATTATGAAGTGGAGGCCGTCAACGATGAGGGAGCATTGGATGACGCTGCTCCAAACGAAGAAGATAATTTGGTTGCCAATGATGAGGAGCTAGGTGATGACGTATTCGATGAACTTGGGGAGGAGTTGTCCAGAGGCAGAGAAATAAATACTACATCAGTCGCCCACCAGGATGACATCCTCTACTGTATAAATTACAGTTTAACTGAGGTGATGACGAGAAATAGAGTGCGGAATTTATGTTTTCCCTGTTTTCTCGACATATAGCAGCATGATCAATTTCAACCAACGGTGTTGGAAATTTGATATGCATGTAAAGAGGAAGTTAGGCGATATTGAATCCAAATTTTGTGCTCGGTGTGAAGATCCATTATTTCGAGTGGAAATTGGCACAAATATGTTGATATCGCAATAGTAACTAGTTTCATTTGAAATAATGGATCGGAACTAATTATTGTATATATTGTAGATTTTTTAAATATAATTGTTTTGATGTGATTTTTTTAATAATTGACTTTCCCAATAGTCCCATAATTTTTTCTCTTCAAAAAAAAAATTTGCATATGGTGAAATTGGTCATAAAACAAAGTTTTCTGAGCTCGAATTAATTTTCTCTTCTGAAAAGCAAATAGATCAATGTTGAAATAAAAATAAAATCTAGTGAAATCTCATTAAGCCTACACATAAAATATTCTTAACTAAATAGTTAGACTTAGACTTTTTGAAACTCGAAATGATCGATCACATTCCTACTCCGCGCTTTACCCCCACTCCTGACATATCCCCTCCACTACTCTGAATGATATAAATACAATCACACGTCGATCATTTCCTCACTTCTGATCATCATGTCAGACGTAACCAAAGCCGTAGCAGACTCAAGTGCGTATGTGTTGGAACGTGGTGATTCACCACCACCAAGTTTGTTGGAGCCGTCAGCAGATGATGGCCCCATCCAAGGAGAAGAGGTCAGTTCAACCAGCAGAGGACAGCCAGCAGCAGCAGATTATGAGTCGGACTCATCATCTTCATCGTCGTCAAGTGCACGAACATTTCATGGGGATGACGACTGGTGGTTTAGCGATGTGGAAGGTATGGACGAAGGACATGTTTGCGATGACTATTGCGATTGTGTTAGTGATGCGGAGAGGGATAGAAATGACCAGGATGAGTGGTGGGATCTTATGCATATCCGTAGACCCGGACGCAGACGGCCGGCAGTGCAACAGCCGGTGGACGATGTGAGTGACGACGAAAATGATGGTGTCATCGTGATAGACGATGATGATGGTGTCATCGTGATAGACGATGATGATGATGTCATCATGATCGACGATTAGGGGTGGACTTTTATATTGGGGTGTACATTCTCGAAAGGTTGGTACACACAAGGATGGTTGCGAAGTTGGGGCGCCATCCACAGGGGGGGCGCGCGCAGGGCGCCACCCTCTAGTCCATCAAAAATAGATTATCACTTATAATACCACAAGAGCTTCAAAATTATCGGGTATTTCCCGATAGGTTCGTTGCAAACAAATGAAGGAGTCAAGTTTTTCAGGTTAAAAAATCACGAGCGCGAAGCGCGAGTGATTTTTCCTGACAAACTTGACGACTTTATTTGTTTGCAGGGAACCTTGAGGGAAATGCCAGATAATTTGAAGCTCTGTGTATTCGGGATTATTTTTCCGTCCCAAATGTCGAAATCGTTCAAATACTTTTCTTGAAGTAATTTGGCAGTCTGATTCCACATTGTTTTTATTGTACCTTCTTTATAGTCTTCCCATCCATTTTCTTCATATTGTAAGCGTAATCTTTCATAATGTTTGCCAATTGCGCTTCACTCGTTTCAGCACTCAATGTGTATTCCTCTCAGTACAAAGTAGTAAATTGGTTCCAAACTGTTTTTTGCCTTCTCCGTATTAATGGGAACATTTCCTTTGACTTTTTATCGATGGTGGACAGAGAACAAACTCCAAATCGACTCATTTTCATGCAAAATCTCCAATTGTCACAATTGAATTCAACCTGTCAGTTTGAAGTGTGGTTAATTTGACTGGATCATGTTTTGTTTTTTATATATAGCAACTACCAGAGAAAATTTTCAAAAAATTATCACTTATAATACCACAAGAGCTTCAAAATTATCGGGTATTTCCCGATAGGTTCGTTGCAAACAAATGAAGGAGTCAAGTTTTTCAGGTTAAAAAATCACGAGCGCGAAGCGCGAGTGATTTTTCCTGACAAACTTGACGACTTTATTTGTTTGCAGGGAACCTTGAGGGAAATGCCAGATAATTTTGAAGCTCGTGTGGTATTCGGGGGATTATTTTTCCGTCCCTCGTTTCAGCACTCAATGTTATTCCTCTCAGTACAAAAGTAGTAAATTGGTTCCAAACTGTTTTTTTGCCTTCTCCGTATTAATGGGAACATTTCCTTTGACTTTTTTATCGATGGTGGACAGAGAACAAACTCCAAATCGACTCATTTTCATGCAAAATCTCCAATTGTCACAATTGAATTCAACCTGTCAGTTTGAAGTGTGGTTAATTTGACTGGATCATGTTTTGTTTTTTATATATAGCAACTACCAGAGAAAATTTTCAAAAAATTATCAGTATAATACCATGTAGGTTGTACCACGTGACGTCGAATGGTGCAATTCTATTGGTCGATATTTGGGTCGGAAAAATAATCAGTATAATACCATGTAGGTTGTACCACGTGACGTCGAATGGTGCAATTCTATTGGTCGATATTTGGGTCGGAAAAATAATCAATATTATTTAATAATACAACAGCTATACATCAGAATGATGAAAGTTGAAGAACATCGGTGCGCGCACAATGATATATGACAAGTTTTTATATTTTTTTCCAAATATTCAATATCACTTGGGAACAGAGAACATAATATTATAAAGTTAAGAATAAACAAAAAATTATATCTAGTGAAATCACATTCAGTCTTCACATAAAATATTCTTAAATTAATGATGGCAATAAGTCTATTTGAAATTCGAATGATCGAATACATTCTTACTCCGCGCTTTACACCCCCTCGTGACATATCCCCTCCACTCCTCTGAATGATATAAATACAATCACACGTCGATCATTTCCTCACATCTGATCATCATGTCGATCATACCAACCTCTGATTCAGTCTGTTATGGTTGAAACGTGGTGATTCACCACCTCCAAGTTTATTGGAATCGCCAGCTGGTGATGGCTCCATTCGAATGAATGAAGTGAGCTCTTCTTCTGACCAACATTATGAGTCAGATTCAGGCTCAGACTCATCCACTTCTGACGATTCTATCGATTGGGATTTTGATGAAAACGTCCACGATTGCAACGAAAATTGTGGTTGTGCTAATGACGTCGTATGGTTAGACAGATAGATGATTAGTTGTTAGGGGTAAACTAGATATTGGGGTGTACATTCTAAAGGTTGGTTCACACAAGGATGGTGCGAAGGTGGGGCACCATCTACGGGGTGGGCGGGCACGAGGTGCCACCCTCTACTTTATCAAGTATTAATTTTCATATATATTTGGAAATCAAAACATTTTTTTGAGGGCTATGTCCATTACATTTTTTCATTTTGTTTTTAACAGTCCCCTCGCTATTCTTTCCTCTCATGTTGATATTCCTGGACTCGGATATCACGCAGGTAGCTATAGCTGCCTCCGTGGTGACGTTGGTTGTTGCCCTGGAATGTAGGGTCTGCTAACCGAAACCACAAATGTGCGGCTGGCTTCTGTTTGTTGACGCCGTGGAATTGCTGTTTACTACCAAGTGTTGTTCAGCTTTGCACTTCTTCACCGTACTGATGAGGGCCAAGAGCCTGAAACACGTGTCTACGATTAACACATTTTTTTGAGGGCTATGTCCATTAAATTTTTCCATTTTGTTTTTTACAGTCCCCTTGCTATTCTTTCCTCTCATATATATATATATATATATATATATATATATATATATATATATATGGAATATATATATATATATATTTTTTATATAAATATTATTTTATATATATAATAAATGGTGCAATGATATATACATTTTTTTTCACAAATATCTGATTTTTACTATGGCAGCAAAATGAAACATGTTGCTATTCTTTATTATTTACATTTATTCATCAATCACAAAATCGTTGATGGAATATTTTCGTCGTTAGTTATCAAATGGTAGGTTTCATTATTATTTTCATTTATCATTACTCGTTTCATATTGGTCTAAAGCTGTGTGGTGTGACTAATTCAACCAACACATTCCAAATGAAATGATTACATTAATATTATATATATATATATATATATATATATTTATATATATATATATATATATATATATGTATATATAATTCGTTAGAGATTACCTTCTGCACAATGAAGAAAAAAACATTTATTTTATTTTATTCCATTTTATTTCTATTTAAGCTACGGATATAAAAAGTCTATGGATTCATCCGAGTCAACCTCTTCATCCGATTGCAGATATATTGTTTCGTCCGAGTCATAGTTTTGATCGTCTGTATCTTGTATTTTGACTTCAAGATCTTCTTCTTTCAATGGGCACCCATCGCTCCAAATTATCGTCCCATATAATGGTCGGTTGTCGTCGTCTCCTTTCTCACATTTCTCTCATCAACTCTTCCATAGTCATCGAAGATGAACTGACATGATTGTCCTGGATAGTTGCACCAGCCGGAGGATTTGATGTTACTTCATGGGGTTGCGCTGGACCAGTAGTAGCGTCAGCTGCACATATAACTTTAGACACTTTGGATGTAAGTGAAGCAATGAATCGATGCAATTCAATTTAAATATATCGAATAAGTAGGAGAATACAGTTAGAAGTGGGGGAGTACCCTTTCCTAAACACTAGTGTAGATGGAAGGGAGAGTGTCGAAAATACATGTATAAAAGGTGACACACATGCCTACTACAACACATTGACGTTTCAGTCATGATTCTTACATTCGGTTTGAAAATATCATTAAGTTATTGAAATGAATACCGCTGAAAGTTGCAATATTCTGTCAACTTTGTTGCGTGATGGCACTGACCAGTATGTGACAAATGATGCAGTTCCAGGGCTGAACCAACGTGAACATTCTAGTGCTACATTGCCAGATGATTTAGAACATTTTGATATGGATGAGTTTCTCATTATGGCAGACGTACCAACAACAAATGGTGAATTGGAATCCAATATTGGCATGTCTCAATTATTACCAGCCTGTGCTTCACCCCCCATCATCCATATCACTGAAAATAAAAAAGGGGAGGAGAAACTGAGACGAGTGAACAATAGGAGGAGACATAAAGTCGACATTGCCGCCATGATGGCTCCAAAGTCTACTTCTTCCAAGGCTGAAGGAAGGTCCAAGAAAAGCAATTCAAGGACATCATCATCAACTTGTACACCAGACTCCCTACCAATGTCACCATTGAATTTTGTTGATCTTCCTTCCTATAGCCTCCTGCAGAAATGTGTTGGAATGAAAAAGTTGGTGGAACAAGGCATTCTAGAAAAAAAGGCCGTCCTTGTTCAGTGTGACGAAAAAGATCGACGTTTGCATGAAGAGATGAAAACCATAAGCATACTTCAAGAGCGCATTGAAACCATGAAGAGAGAATTGATAAAAGTTCAAAATCAATATGATTCTCTGGTAGCTGAAGATGATGTGGAACGACAAAATAATGATGATTTACGCAAGAATGCAGAGAAGGAGTGGAAAGAATTCCAAAACACCAATGAAGCTGTCATGATGACCTACAATAAGTGCATAAAAGACTTGAAGTCATGTATCTCATAGTGATAGTGAATAGCTTCAATTTTTCATATATGTATTGATTGTTTCAATAAATGAATTTGAATTGATCATTTTGAATCTGAAAATGTATTTGTGTGAGTTGTGCGTACATGCAGAAGACTGGGAGCAGTGAAAATAAAAATACTTCGAAGCATAAACTAGATTATTATTTCAAAACATTACATCATATAGAAATATTACAAAATGGCATTCTTTGAGATCCATAAATTGTGTTCATTGGATAAACCTAACCATTTGACAAAAACTTTGTGTCCTTTTCTCTTCAATATCTTCTCGACAAGGTACACGTCAGGATTTTGAGTTTTCTGCAATTCAGCTTCATAGAAGCAGCCTTGAATGAGATTCTTATCCATGTTTTCGAGAATGTATGTTGGTGGATATGTGCTGTTGACTTTGACGACTTTGAATAATTCCGTGGTGAAGGTGGCTTCATAACCCTTTTCGAATACTTTTATACTTGCTAATAGAACTATGTTATCCACTCGATATTTTGCCTTGTTTTTTTTTAATTGTTTCCTTTTTCTTTTTGATGTTTTCAACGTTGTTGTGGTTTTAACATCGATGGGTTTCATACCTATTGTACGATGTTTTTTATGGTTATATCTATGCGTTATGATTGGAAGGATTTCCAACCATTCATGATTTCCATTCATTGAAAACTCCTTATAGATCTAAGTTTTGATTGTTTGAATTACTCTTTCAGCCATAGATGCTTTTGTAGTACTAAAAGTGGAATAATGTTTGGTATTTTTTCGCTCCATCAATGACGAAAAATTGCTATTGTTAAATTCCTTTCCTTGGTCGCTTTGCACATGTTTCGGATAATATTTGGCATCTTCCAATACCATCTCCATGGCATCAGTTATATCTTCACGAGTTTTGGTTTTGACTGGTTTTGTCCACAAATATTCAGAGTAACAGTCGATGACCACCAAAATGTATCGATAACCTTCATTAATTTTGGCATAAGGTTGAAATTCTGCCAGATCTATTTGCCACAAATATCCACTGCCTTTGACTATAGTTGATCTTCTCTGGAAGTGACGACGAGCTGGCTTATGTAACTCGTCCACAATATGACGTTTGATATTATTAGCCATCCTTCTTCTTCTTCTCTGGTGATATTTCAATGATGACGTGATTGTTCAATGAAGTTGTATCAATACATGATACCTTCTTCACGTAGCTCCTCTATTATTGATATGATCTAATTTTCATGTCCTGTATGACCGGATGCTTTCGAAGCAATCAAGAGTCGCAAACGATCCACTTACTTTTAGGTTTATTCCAGTATACATAATTCTTCGGTTTTGATGTAAACACTTTCTGTGACTTAATCTTTTCATTCCTTGCCGCTTTGATTCAGGAGTGTATTGGAATATTTCTCGATTCAGTAGTGGTTTATGACTTCTTGATATTTCTTTGATTATTTCATATCTTATTCCATTTTTCACTACATACTTTTTGTACAATGCTTTCGTGAAATCCAAAATTTCGATATATGTGTTTCGAATTTTTGCATCACAAACTCCAGGCGGTTACTTGAGGAATATCAAGTTATATAAATCTGAAGTGCCAGGGTATTGACGTAATTGCATAGTACCATCCCAGAAGGAAATATCATCAAAACGGACTTCTGGATTTCCTTTTGTGTTTGTGTTCAAGGATCTACCCTCACACCATAATTCGCATCAATGCACTATTGCCATTTCTTATATTTTGCAAGTGTTGTTTTAGTCTCAAACCATTACTGGAAGATTCCGAATCTCGTGAACTCGTCAATGATGAAGTGGGTGTTTCGAATATGGTAGTTGCAGCTATTTTCTCGCCATGCACATCTTTGTGGTTTCATTATCAATACCTGAAAATGATGTATCACTGCTGAAAGAATGTTTTTTTCCAATGGGAGTCTGGTTCGAATGAATCGAGAAGATGTGACGGTTTCACAATAGCAGCAAGAAAGAGCATTGAGTGGTTTTGGATAATTTCATAAAGTTTTTCAAGAGCAATCTTTTCTTTCACATTTCCACTTTTGATTGAATTGAATTTTTGTCGAACAGCTTCGGTCGCTTGAACTAGTTGACGTTTCAAATCCATTTTGTTTTCTACACATTCATCTCCCAAGAGATTCATTATTTGATGACGAGTTTATTGTAGTGACCTTGACGGAGTTCGAGAATGATTAAGTCATTTCGATTTGAGATATCAAGGATATATGAAATTGTCAAATCCTTTGCGATATCACATACTTTTCGATCTTTATCAATGACAAGGAATCCATACTGATCATCCCAACAATTCACGCACATCATTTGAAATTCTTTGAATGTGACATCGGGCGAGACGTGATCAGAGAAAATATGATGTGAGTTCATCTCGTCTTGCTTGAATATGACGATGCAGTTGGTATTGTCACGCACTAGCTGTTTGGGAACTCGTGAATGGTCTTGCAAGATAGAAGCAATCAACATCTTTATGGCGTCCCATACAAAAATATGATCGGATAATATCCTGCTTTTCACAAATCACATCATCAAAAATGAAAACTGAATTTGGTTTGGCATCAGAGGGTTGCACAATGTCTGCATTATTACTGAATGTGAAGAAACCCAATCCTTTTATTGGTGCTAACACATTACGCAAGTATTCATATTTCGGTTGATTCACGACTTTGAATGAGATAAACGTTTGCAAATCGCAAACTTGTGGTGTGTCAGTAGAGATATCATGGCATTTTCCTTCCGCAATTTGACGAACCGATGAATAGCGAGCAACAGATGATGGAAGTAGTGGGCCATGTCTCAATGAGTTCGCCCCATTTAATCCAGTCCCGACTTTCTCATCCAAATAATCTACTGCAAACTCTTCCTTTTGCTTGACAATGCGCATTGTTTGACGGTTCGACACTTATTAATGCAAGATGTGTAATATATGTTCCTTTCAAACGTCTACCACCACACGGAGCAGACGTAAAAACAACAGATCGAATAATGAAAAAAAAGGTCGAGGATTTGTGAATTCTTTAATAAATAAATTGCCGTTTGAATTGCATTTACCTGGAGGATATCAATATTGTGGATCCGGAACTAAATCACAAAAACGATTGGCACGCAACGATCCAGGCATCAATAAATTGGATAGGGCCTGTAAAACACGTGACATTCAATATTCGGAGAATCTCGACGATATTGAAGCTAGACACAAATCGGACGAACAATTCGAATACAGTGCTTGGGAAAGGGTCGAATGAAGGACGCAAGCATTCGTGAGACAGCAGCCACACTACTCGTCAACAACATAATGAAGGCAAAAAGACGTTTCGGCATGGGTTGTGATGTAGACAACTCCAAACGATGGAGAAAAAATAAATCATCGAAGAAAAATGGGCAAAATAAAATCAGAAAAGTAGCATTCGGAACAGGAATTGTACGAAAAGTTCGGGATGAATTACATAAAACTGGAGGTGATCAATTCGTGACAAACAACAGAAAAATGGCAACAACAATGGCATTGAAAGCGGCACGTGAATATTTAAAAGCAGCAGGTGGAAAGAAAAAAATTCGGACACCTCGCATAATACCTATTCCGAAACTTTGTGGAATTTTACCATTGATACCAATTTTTGCCGGATTGTCTGCATTGGGTAGTTTGGCCTGTGCTGCTGCAGGTATAAGCAGAGCTATAAATTCGGCAAGTGCGAGCAGAAATGATCTGAAAAAGGTAAAACACCATAACAGAAAGATGGAGGCAATAACTTTGGGAAAAAAGGGTAGTGGTATATTCTTGAAACCCTATCGCGAAGGCCTCGGTATCTACCTCAAACCATATACATAAAAAAACTAATGGATGCCCTACCTCTTAAACCTCTCACAGATATTGATCTGACACATTATGCCAAACAATTGAAAATTCCACATTTTCGTGGTGTGTTATTGCGTGATAATTTGCCCACCTCAGGACCACGTAATCATGAAACAGCCATCATCAATTTGGATGGAATCAGCGGCCGAAGAACACATTGGGTGGCATACAGGAAAATTGGAAGAGTTGCAACATATTTCGACAGTTTTGGAGATTACCCACCAGTGGAGTTGGTCCATTACTTCCGAAAAGGTACACATGCAGTCGAAAAAATCATGTATAATTATGAACGTGAGCAGAAATACAATACAGTTGTTGGGACACTTATGCTCGAGTTTCTTTCTCTTCCAATCACCTGAAAAAACTAAGATGTATTTCACGCCAGAAATAGATCGAGATGCTATTAAGAGAATGGGGCATGCCCTCATCAAATATTCAAGATTACGCAGCTTGAAAAAAATGAGTGAAGGTCAACTTGCAGATATGCCCAAAGAGGTCATGATTTCTTGTACAGCTAATGAAATTGCATCGGTTTGCGAAATACTTCCCAAACACCTTCAATAGGAAATTGATATTTTAAAATATAAATATTGCTATGAACATCATATGGACAATGCAAGTGTTGAAACATCAAATTCCAGTGATGTGAATGACGGACCAATACCTCGAAAATTATTTTGCCTGCTATTGCACCATCGATGATTGTAATATTGGTGCCAATAACAATCAAATTGAATTGGAACACACAATGCCGCCGAGGAAGCAAAGAAAATTATATCACATGTGTTGTGAGCAACAATAAAATTATTTGTTATCATATGAATGCAATCAGTCATGTCACGAAAGTTCGAGCTACAAGCTGTTGGATCCAGTGTCTTGAGAGCAGACTTCTACCCACCCATTGAGCTGGATAAGAAAAGCTATTATGGATTGGGGCTTTTGGGATTCTATGGATGCAACACAATCCACAATGTCACGGAAACAAACAATTTGATCACTTTCTTCATTCCCGCAAATAAAGCCCCCACAGTCAGTACTATACCTGATATAAAAATACCGAGTGGTGCATATGGGATAGAAGAAATGAATGCTGTTATGCAACGAGAACTTGAATTCCACGTATTTCATGGCGCGAAACATGATGACACCACATTGGATGAATTGTTCAGCCTTCGAGCAAACAATAATACATTCAAATGTATGATGCAATCAAAGTATGTGGTGAACCTGAGACATGAAAACTCGATAGCATCCCTGTTGGGATTCGAGAAAAAAGAATTCGATTGGATTGCAATATCATTTCAGGATCATACATAGATGACGAAGAGAATCATATTCCTTTTTCATTTGATGTTGATGTTGAGCCGAGTTATAATATAACAAAAGAGCCAAACAACATTATTTATATGCCCATCAGCCCGGGAGGACTTCAGTTCTTCGACAACATCACTCTGCGCATATTGGATCATCGAACTAATCTCATTGATTTCGGTATTGTGGAAGAAATAGTTGTTATATTGGAATTGAAGAAATTAAAATAACGAATGTAATGGATTTTTGCTACAACAAACGACAAAGCAGTGAATACGGAATATTTTCACCAAACAAAGATCGTCATCCATCAAATATCGTCAAAAAGAAAAACTTTGCCAGGAAGAAGGTGTATGCTGAACGGCAAAGACATACATTGTCAGCAAGAGATCTTAATTTTCTGAAATCTATTGGACTCAGAATTCGACAATAAAATGGTACTCGAAGCAAACAGTGACAAATTGAATATTTTCAATGAACCAGTGTCTCATAAGTCTACACGAGCATACCTACAAACCATATGGATCACCATTGTTCAAGAATTCAGATGAAATCCGAATTGCAATCAACAATCAAGATGTAATACTCGACATTGCCGACAGTTTCATTTATATTGAGGGAAAATTCAAACCAAGTGAAGTGAACAAAGTGTGCTATCTTTCCAACAATGCTTTGGCCTTTCTCTTCGATGAGATCCGCTATGAAATGGGTGGTAAGCAAGTTGCTGTTGTTCAAAAACCAGGCATAACATCCACAATGAGGAATATGATTTCATTTGGTCAATCACACTTTCACATGCTTTTGACAACTGGATGGGGACTTCCCGACACAAAACAACACATCATTGATGCACCCAGCCATTCATTCAGTGGAAAACTTCCTCTCAAATATTTGATGGGTTTTGCCGAGGATTATAGAAGAGCATTATGAATGCAAAACAGGAACTGATTTTGATTATAGCTCGCTCATTCAAGAATTTATATATTGGAGAAGTTGATACCACTTTGGAAATTACAAAGATTGAATGGAAAATTGAACATGTTGTGCCCGGTGACAAGCAGAAGCTCAAATTGTTCAGTAGAATAAATGAGAGTGGTCTGAATTCAAAAATCAAGTGGGCTTATCGTAAGTGGAATCTTTATTGAATTACCCTTTTGCGTAGCACATCTTCAGACATATGGGCAATAAAAACAACCAACACTTTGGATACACCTCGCTTCATAATTATTGGTTTCCAAAGCACCAACGCATCCGAAAACAGAACACTGGATGTGACAAAATTCATAAATGCAGACATTAATAACATGCGAGTGTATTTGAACTCTGAAGTCTACTCATATGAGCATTGGAACCTGGACTTTGATGAAAAACTATTCTCTTCAGCTTACTATGCATATGAGGACTTTCGACGTAGTTATTATGACAAAGAAATGAGTGAACCTCTTATGGACCTTGAGGCATGTCAGCAGAATCTCATATTCATCATTGATTGTTCACATCAACCGGATGCTACAAAATCATCTACAGTGGATATCAAGCTGGAGCTCGAAACAAGAAAAACTAAATTACCAGCCAACACCAAAGTCTATGCACTCATTATACACGACACCTTCTTGACTTACAATGCATTGGATGGCTCTGTTCGTAATTCACTTTGAAATGTTCAATATTTTATTTCTGTGCTATATCTGAATGTTTTCAGTATATCAATAATGTTTATGTGTAATGGAAAAATAAATAAACAAGATTTTGTAATATAGTTTATTTATATCAAATATCTACTGATCATATTCATCATCATGTTCATCATATAGTTGATATTTCTCGATGATGTCATCGGGCAGGAATGGTAAAAGGGTGTGGAGAAATCCTTCCAGATCCAATTTGATCATTTCTTCGCAGAATTGTTACTCCTTCACTGAATTTGTTGCATATTTCAGCACCAGCATTGTACTTTTCATGATCACACATACATCTTCTTATTTCGTCTTCATCGAAGCAAACGTTCAAATCATAGTTTGTGGCATGGTGGGCATCTTGACTCAAGGCATTCAAGTTGGAGTTTAATCTCTCGATGGCTGTATTGATGTCCACGGCTTCCGTCCAACATTGACTCGAGTAATGCATCCACATATTGAAAACTGAAACGAAAAAAAAGAATTGTTGATATATTCCATTGATATTCAAATAATTTTACTTACATGAGAAAAATGTTATGCTCCAAATATATTATTACTTCTTCACTGAATGTTATTTTTTGGTGGGAAATATCTATATTCAACATAAAATCACTATATCACAACTATTAACATTTAAACAATATTATCATTCAATGAAGTTGAATTCTACCAGAGGTCTAGTTCTCAAACCCCCTGATACTTGTGGACTCTGACCCAAATATGTTATTGTATAGTTGAAATCTGAAGCATTTATGCAACTGACACTGTCCGCATTGAATTCATCTGAAATACTTGTTGACAACCATGATTTGAATAAAGTATCATTATCATCACGTAATGTCATCAGAATAGATCTCCCATATCGGGTTATACAAATCGTCATACAAATTATGTTGAAAGCTTTACCGATGGGTAATGATGATATTGGTCTTTGTTCAAAAACTCCCACCCTCTTTTCAATCATCGAAGAATTGATTCTATTCAAATCCACAACTTCTGGAAGAAAAGACATAGTGACACTGTATGAAAAAATATAGATTATTTCACCTTATAAAAAATACACTCACTTAATTGAGAAACTTCTCGTACTCTGATTTCACTCTGATGATATTATCTAACATCTGATTCCTCATCAACGACTCCACACATTTTTATAAGAGACACCACTACCCCATTTCCAGTAGATGGGAGTGTGAAGGTCATTGCGCACATGACCATCAACACACTCATCAATACTCGCAGTTCACTCTTAGCTCTCTCACAGGATGAACGCCCCCTCCTCGCTTGGAGAGTGCAAGGATTCATGAAGGTCATGACCTCACAGAATACGCCACAACTTTAGTCAGGGTCAAACAAAAAAATCAAGATCGAATCTTAAGGTTCCGAAACAATCCCAACATCAAAACTCAAGGTCAAATCTCAAAGTCAAAACTTAATGTTATGAATCTCAGGTCAAATTCAAGGTCAAAACTGAAGATCGAATCTCAAAGTCGACGAAACCCAATGTCAAAACTCAATGACGAATCTCAAAGTCAAATCTCAAGGTCAAACACACACATTGCACACCTGCAAGCATTCAAGGTCACACGTGACGTCAGAGTGGTGGGGGGAGACCCAGAACCGGCTTAAAATCTCCCATTATAGATCCTTAACCTTGTCGCGACAAGCTCTTGAATCTATAACTCACAGAATAACCTAAGTCACACATCCAAAGCAATTATTTTGACAAGCTTTTTTCAGTTTCACTTGTTACTTCGTTAGGGTCAAATCTTACAAGTGAATTTTGACAAACTTACAGTCGTCCAATTGATTTGCAATCTGGCAGATGTTTATAATTCCGGTGACAATGCATTATAGAGTTTCTTTTAGAAAAAAAAAAATTGCTCTTCAAGATGGCGGAGGATATTTGTAATTATTGTCCGATTTGATTCAAAATTGATATGTGTGGGTTTTGGGGTCGGAGATTATGAATTTTCTGTCAAAATTTATAAATTCGAAATGGCGGACGAGTTTTGTGATTATGATCCGATTCGATTCAAAATTGATATGTGGGGTTTTCGGTGTCGGAGATTATAAATTTTTGTCGAAATTCATTAATTCAAAATGGAGGCCTCAATATGGAGGACGATTTTTGTGATTATGGTCCGATTCGTATTAAAATTGGTAAATGGGGTTTTCGGGGTCGGAAATTATGAAACTACTGTCAAAATTCATAAATCCAAGATGGCGGACTCAAAATGGAGAACGAGTTTTGTGATAATGGTCCAATTCGATTCAGAATTGGTATGTCGGGGTTTTCGGGTTCAGAGATTATTAATTTTCTGTGAAAAATAAATTCAAGATGGCGGCCCCAAGATGGAGGACGATATTTCTGATTTTGGTCATATTTCTATCAAAATTGGTATGTGGAGGTTTCAGGTTCGGAGATTATGAATTTGTGGTCAAAATCTATCAATTTAAGATGATGACTTCAGGTTGACGGATGAGTTTTCTGATTATGGTCAGATTCTATCCAAAATTGGCGTGTACGAGTTTTTGGGGTTGGAGATCATGATTTTTTTCAGCTCAAAACTTACAGAGAAGATAACTTGTAATAACGATGCTCTAGTAGAAATGAATAGATCAAGGCGAACTCACCTAAAAAACAAAAAAAAATAAAATTAACCAATTAAAAAAACTTTTTAAAGACAAGCTCTATGTGAGCCGTGTACTTAAACGTATAAAATAAATTCAAGTCATCGCTGACAATGATTTTATTATTTTTTGTTGAATTATTTGGTTTCAAAAAGCTTGTCGCCCGAATTGTTATAAATTAATACTTCGACAAATTGTTACTTACCATAATTCATTGTCCAATTGAATCAATTGGTATTCACTTTCATGAATACTTTGTAGAAATCAAATATTTCGACATACTCTTCCTTACCAACTAATCACTGTCCAATCAAAGTAATTGGTACCTACTTTTATGAACACTTCGCGTGACGAGCTTTTAAAAACGAATAATTCAATAAAAAATAATCAAATCATTGTCAGCGATGACCTGAATTTATTTTATACTTTGAATACACGGCCTACATGAAAGCGTGTCTTTAAGAAGATTCTGATAATTTCGCAAAAAATTATTGTGCGATTTCTCAACTGCTCTTCAGTATGAAATGATTTGCTGTAAACCAATGTTTTGAGATGACCTCCACAGAAAATAATCTGAACTAGTGAGGTCCGGGGACCTAGGTGTTCATGCCTGTGTTCCTCCGCGACCTATCCGCTGGCGTCCCATTGTGCATGAACCAGAGTCGATTTCTTACTGAAATGGGAACATCTTCCATCAAAGCTGGCAATTCTTCTTCGAGAACCTGCCGGTAATTATGCCCATTCAACCTGCATGAGAAAATAGGGTCTGAATACATAATCACCGCATATTCCAGCACACAAGTTAGCGGAGAACTGCTCCTGGTGACGGGATTCCAAGATTGCAAGTGAGTTTTCCAAAAATGATTATCGTGAAAGTTTTGGATGGCGTTTCTGAAAAAATTGGCTCATTGGTGGATAAAATTTCAGTATCAAATTATCGATTTTCATACACTTTTTGAATAAACCATTGACGAAAGTTTATCCGGAATGGGAAGTCGCGAGGGAGTAGCCCTGAACCCGTTGGATATGGTAGGGATATAATGAAAAGTCATGGAGAATTTTCCAAACAAAAATGAGTGAGATGTTCCCAATTTTTCGTGTACTTAATTCCTCAATTGTATTCAAAACTGCTACCTCAATTTCTGGTGATCTTACAGTGCGTTGTACACCTTTTAGATCATTGTCTAGTTCAAAATTTTTTTCCGCACAACATTCTACGAATGTTATTTTATTTCTATCTGGAAAGCGGTCTTCATACATTCGCCTGGTTTCCAGTGCGTTACCATCAGCAAGCCCATACATGTTATGCATAACTGCAAACTGAGAATTCGTAGAATGGACCATGCTTTTTAATAATATTGTTTTTTTGATGACTTGAATACGCCTACTGGACTATGTTTACAAAACAAAATCTGCATCTCACCTACTAGATTCGTTTTCAATCCTTGATAATACCAATTTTATAACAACGTGCAAATGGAAGATTTTTTTTCATGCGAAAACCGTACTTCAACCAAAAAAAATCATAAAACCAAATTTGCCCAGAAAGGGGTGAGGATTTCAAAAATAATTTTTACACTGAGAAAAAGCGTGACGTATCACTTTTTTCAGTGCAAATCACGAACAAACGACACTGGCAAGAATTAAAAGTTATGTTGCACAGCAAAAAAATGCCTTCTGACTCGTAGAAGATGCGTAATACGTTTCTACAATGATATCTAAGGTCGTAAAAAGTTATCATAAAAAAAATCATTTTTCTTAAAACTTTATCACTCTGTAGTTTAAAAGTTGATACCTTCAGGACATATGTTCATATAAAGTTTTTTTATAAAGAAACACCCTGTATAACCAAACGTCTTTTTTTTAGACGTGGCCCATACTTGATGGAAATCCATAATAGAAGTCAACTAAAAAACACTTCACTAGAATTTTCCCAAAATAGGTTTATAAAAACCACGACACGTTTCGCTATACTATAGCTTTTTTCAAGTTTCTTTTTGTTTGTCTTTCTAAGCCTTTTTACTGTTTTATTACCTAGTTGGTGGAATTTTTGGTATTTTTGTAACATTTTCTTTTAGATTTTGTGTGCTCCATACCCAGAGGAATATCAATGGCTACCAACAACACCTGCTACTTTCAGAAAGGACGTTGGAGGCGAAATCCCTATTATAGGTGGATATGATAGAACAAGGACTGAATCTCTAGGTGATCTGCACATCGGCAGAACCCTTGAACATCGTCGTGCAATTATTGGTATCATTCTTACCTATCTTAAAGAAACGTAATTTTTCATTATCCTCTGAATGGAACAGAGAAGTGCACGAAATATGAAGTTTTAGTTTATCGCGGTAAACGATCATTGATTGAATAAAGGAGGCAAAATCAGATCTTGTTTGTTTCATTGATCGATATGGATTATGAAATTGAATATATAAATATATATGCTATTAATATTACTATTATTTAATAGAATGGGATGGCGACCGTTGAATCAATTTGTGCCGTTGAAATTGGCAGGAGTTCGGTCAGTGTTTTGAAAAAAACCAAAGATTTAAAATGGTCGACGTTTCGAAGCTTTTATTGCTTCATCTTCAGGACTCTGGAGTAAAAATAAACATATTAACAAAATCATACATGTTAAAATTGAGTCATTGAAAGGTTTCAGAAAAAATATAAAATCGTAGGGCAATGGTAAAAGCTAAAAGTTATTATTATTATTTTCATTTTTATTATTTTATCAATAACTAGTCATATGATGAAATATTTGCTATTTGTTATGACACGTTAGTTTAAATGATTTATTTTATTTGTTATTTTTTAAAAGGAAATACCTGTCATAACATCAATAAAACATCCGGCTATGTTGTTTACCCTACCTGTATGCCTTTACCTTATCACAGCTCAGTCGGTACGCCTATGGAAATATGATATTTCCGTTCTCATGGCAGGATTCAGTGGTGGCATCTGGTTGCTCTGCTTGAAGTCAAAGTTCCATGAACTGTTTCATGGAAAGATTTGTGGTTATGTGATCAAACAGATGAATAATGAATCCAGAAAATAGTCAAATGATGTTTCTTTCATTCAAAAGAATCCTTAAAAATACCTAGCCCGCGAAGTCTATCTTAATTTTGATAATTTTACCAACCAATCAAATAGAAATGTGGAAAAACCTCTGCTAATATGCAATAAAGTAACTAGTTAATATAAGTTTTGTGGGTTATAATCAGTTTATGAGTATGGAAAGGAAATAATGTTCAAATCAGTGAATAAAAGTCATCAAAATACCCGAAAGAAGTGTCTGACACGAAAACGCTCACTTTGTTAAGATCTGAGTCGAAAAGTACCTGTTATTCCTTCTCTTGAGTGTTCTCGTGAATACTGGAAGTGTTCTTCGGATATTGGAGATTGCAGCTCCACTGTGGAAGGGCCCCCTTGTTGTTGGCAACTTCTCTGATAGGACTTTGGCTATATTCTGAAAGTGAGTAGTTTTTTGGTAGATTCTACTCCTATTGATAAAATGTTGTTTTTCTTCCATTCTTCTTGTATTTTTAGATTTATTGATTAGCAAAATTTGTTACGGTTTTCTTTTCAAACATTAATTTTCATCTCCCAAAACTTGTTATTTCTCTTCATGGCAACCCTCACTTTTTGTTTATTCCCACAAATTTTAGGTTTTTGCTCACTTTCTGGGACACTTTTTCTTATTCTAAACTATTCGAAGGATATCATTCACAATTTACATTCATATAGCTCACATAATATATACAGAGTTTGTTTAAATTCATATTTGACAATTTTCTATATTCAAATTTTTATATTCAATCACCATTCTTCAATCAAAATGTTGTGACATGTCACTCTCATGTTTTCTTCTGATTTGATTTCATCATACAGGATGTTCCAACTTGAATATTATTTTATCTACTTGAGATCTAAAGTTCATTCATAAATTTTGATTTCCACATTTTTTTATAGGTTGTGCAAATTGACTGTATTGTTGGCAACATATTTATGATAATAGAGAAACTCCACTGCCAAACTTTTGAGACATGTGCTTCGAATAGAAAATGGTACAAGGTTCCAGAAAAGTAAAATGTACAGAAAAATTGCAAAACAAACATAGCAGGTATTCATGTGACATATAAGTATCATTATATCACTTTTTATTCTTTTTACATCATAACAGTATATCTTTATATATATAATTCTTCCGTACGTGTGTTGTCACTGACCTCCTCCCAAACGGCTGGACCGATTGGAATGAATTTTTGTGTATGCGTTTGGGTGGCGCCCTGGATGGTTGAGATTCACAAATCATCCACCCAAATGTTAAGGTGGTCCACCCCCTAATTTATTTTTTATTTTTCAGACATTTTTTGTTTTTATGTTCATTCAAAAATACATACAACTCCCAATTTTCACCCTTCTACGATCAACCCCTATTTTTTTGGCAAGATTTTTATTTTTATTTTGTCATGACTTAGAATAAAAAAAAATAATATTACTCTTAATTTTCACCCTTCTACGATCAACCCCTATATATTATTTTATTTTATTTTCTTAAAAAACGGGATAAAAGGAAAACGGGATAACGGAAATAACGGGATAACGGAAATAACGGAATAACGAAAAACGGGAAAATGGGATAACGGGATGACAGGATAGGGGAATAACGGGAAAACGGAATAATAGGATGAATAAAAAACGGAATAACAGGAAAACGGGATAACGGGAATAACGGGATAACGAAAAAACGGTAAAACGGGATAACGGGATAAAGAAAAATGGGATAAAGAAAAATGGGATAACGGGAAAGGAAAACGGGATAAAGGGATAACGGGAATAATGGGATAACGATAAAAAACGGGATACGAAAAAACGGGATAACGGGATAACGGGATGACAGGATAAGTGGATAACAGGAAAAGGGATAACGGGGTAAAGAAAAAAAGGGGTACCAGGAAAATATGAATAATATCGACCAACTCATCTAAACAATCGTCTCACAAAGAAAACAATAGAAGTCTCTAGAATATAAAGTCGGCAAAGACCATTTTATTAACCGACGAAATCAAAAAGGGGGAGGGTTCTCTAGTCACGCATAACTTTTCACAGAGCAGTTCGATTTCGATGATCCCATTTGAATTTGAAAAAATGTATCTCTCAGGGGTAGAAAAATGGGGGATATTTATCGTTAATCCACTTAATTTTCACCTGTTAACCGATTCTACCACTCATAACTTTGTACGGGGTTATCCGATTTTGATTATTCTTTTTCTAGTGGACAGGGTATACTTCAGAGTTGGTCATTTTTGGATTCAAAAAGTAATAAAAACTCTTCAATATAAAATTAAACCGATGAAAAAATCAACAGAAAAGCAAAAAATAAAATGAATTTTCTTAGTCTCAATGATAATTTGAGTTACTATTTTGAGTCGCCGCCAAACAAACAATAATCGAAAATCATGATATTACTTTGAAGAAGAAATCAAAACGCCGCATGCATCCCGCTGCATCATTTTACGCTTTACCTAATTCAATTGCTAGTTTGTTTGGCGCCGACTCAAAATCAGTTACTCACATTAATTTAGGAGCTCAATTATCATCAAGACTAAAAGGTTTATTTTATTTTATGCTTTTCAGTTGATTTTTTCTTCGGTTAAATTTTTTGTTATAAAGTGTTTTGTCTTAAATAGACACAAATATGGAAAACGAAAAGAGAAGGAAGTGTTGGTCCGATCTCATTTCGAAGAAACTATATTCCTTAGATGTATATGTCCTCCACCTCCTGATAAAGACGAAGGCACCCCCGTCGAAACGTCGACACCAAAAATTAAATTTACCTTTACAGGAACCATAATCCCTGGGAAAAAGCAACCCTTAAATATTCACAAGGGTTCGAAGAAACAATCCATATATATATATATATATATATATATATATATATATATATATATATATATTATTATATATATATATATATATATATATATATATATATATATATATATATATAGTTTTGAGTTTCTTGAACCAGGAATATACAATGGAATTTGGGTTTCTTGGGGTTTCGGTATTTTTGCGAATGACAGTCTTCTTTTAGGACATGAACATTTATTTTGTCGACGTTTCGACCGTGTCCACGGTCTTCTTCAGGAATTAACAATAATTAGCTGGACCAATATTTTGAAAAAAGGAAGTGTACAGGCAGTCGATCGAAAATGAATCATCTGCTGTCTGTACACTTTCCTTTATTCAAAATATTGGTCCAGCTAATTATTGTTAGTTCCTGAAGAAGACAGCGGACACGGTCGAAACGTCGACAAAATAAATGTTTCTCTCCTAAAAGGAGACTGCCATTCGCAAAAAGAACCGAAACCACAAGAAACTCAAACTCCATTATATATATATATATATATATATATATATATATATATATATATATATATATATATATATATATATATATATATATATATATATATAATAACTATGAATTTGAAATAAACTTAGTAGAAAGGATATTCCTTGAGGTTGCAGTCAAAATTAATGGCCAGTGAAAAAAGAAAAATTTTTAAAAAATAAAAAAAATTTTACTACTATTTAGTCAAGCTTTAGAAAATGTTCATTTTCATTATCAAGGCAGCTGTAAAAAAAGGGAAACACAATTGTGAAGTACGATTTCGAACAAATCTATAGATCTTACTGAGGTGAGGTTAAGTGAAGACAGCGATCTAATCACCATTTTGTGATTGAAGAAATTTTCAAAATCATATCACTATGAAACACTACTAGTAATATATATAAAAATTAAACAATTGCAAACGCACATATTGTTTAAGAAACTTAATTTGAACAATTTAAAATTTGACAAGTACAAAATTACCACATGGTTGAAGCATGACTGAAAAAGGAAAATGGTGGATGACAGGTAATGCATGACATGAAGTGTCAAGTGTCATATGCCAAAGTCAAAATGTCATGGGAGAAACATGTGTTTTGTCCACAAAACGAAAGGAATAGTATCAATCTATATGACAAAAATTGATAAATGAGAGAAAAAATCAAGAAATACTAAGCAGTTTTTTTATCTTTCAAAACTTCAGTTAGAATCAAGTTCCAACAAATAATTGTAAATGACACTACGGTTGGAAATATCAGATCGTTTATTCATGCTATTCGGTTTCATTTAAACCATTTCAAGGAAATTCCTTTTGTGGTAGTTATTCTCTACTGCTAAAAGGGTTGTTGAAATTACTAAATTGATTAGAATTTATATTATGTTCAGCTAATGCACAACTGTTTTTTTTAATTTTACAATCACTCTTATGAGATGCTATGCGGCCTGTTAAATTCCTACCGGTCTGCCCCATATATATTTTATCACAGTTAAGCCAAGGAATACTATAAATGACATTTGATTTTTCATGAATCGTTAAAGGGGCTTCAGTTCTAGTATAAAGGCTAGCAATACTTTTAATATTTTTGTTGGCAATGTTTATCTAATTTAAACACATTGGTCAGTTTAGAAGTTAGTTCTCTTACATACGGTAATGTTTTATAAATAAATGATTCTACTGGTTGAGGTTGAACAATTGAATTTATTATTGGAGAATTTAATGTTACAAGGTCAAAATTATATTTGCATTTCCAGTTTCAATAATATAAAATAAATTTAATTGGATATGAGTTTTCTTTCAGTTTTTAATTCATTTAAACATTCCTTTTGAAAAATTGGATGTGATAAACACACTACTCTGTTCTTCATACCTTTCACCAAGTTTGTTTTCATGTTAAGAGCATGATAGGAATGGAAACTTATGAATCTATTAGAACATATTGGTTTCCTATACCATTTTGTGCGAAGAATATTGTCCAACCCTCTACATACTCTCATATCTAAATAAGGGATGCTCCGGTTGACTTCTACCTCAGAGGTGAATTGTAAATTGATATCGTAGCTGTTGAAGTAGAATAAGGCTTCAACTACTTTGTCATAAGGTACAGAGAGGATCAAATCATCCACATATCTTTTAACTTTCTACCAAGTTTATTTCAAATTCATAGTTATTATCAACTAGTCCAGTCACGAGACTACCCTTCTTCTATATATATATATATATATATATATATATATATATATATATATATATATATATACAGAGTGGCCACTTTTTTAATGGGATTGTATTGGTAACTTTTAAACCATAAGAGTTAGAAGGTCGGTCAAATGGAGAAAAAGTTGCATTCATAGAAGCATTGTCAAGCAGTTCAAACAAATCGAGATTATCAGGGCCGGTTATTGAGATATCATAAGGTAAGTAAATTCTGTCGTTTTGATTTTTCTTTTTTTCCCACTTTATTTCGAATATTATCAAAAAATGTCACAGGAGTTTTTTATTCGACGGCGAATTATCCTCGATTTGACATAATCAGATTTCGTATCCAAAGTTTCGCACGCTCTGGGCCACCCTCAACCTCATTTTTTTCGATATGGACCTGCATATTTTATGACACTTTTCGACATAACTTTTAACGCTGAATTCAACGATATATCAAACAATGTCATTCAAAGTTGATTTTTTGGTGATTTTGACCCTTATCCAAATTTCTTTGGGTCGGATCTGTATTACATTTAGGTACCTTTAGTTTAATTAACAACATGCAATACATTTCGATAAGAAAATCAACTTACTCATCTTCAACTGAATGGAACGTAACAGAATCAAAGCAAGAAACAAGTAATAATTATTTAAAAATTTCAAGAGGTGAAAACCCTAATTCATAATAATTAAACGAAACTATCATTTAATGAAAGAAAAATCAAAAGATTATTCGAAAGTAAATGATGAACATTAATGAAGTAAGTGTTCGAAATGTCCACCATTTTGTAAAATGCACTTTGCGGTTCTGGAACCCATACTTCTTATACATTTGCTTATTTCGTCTCCTTGAATACCTTTCAATACATTCTCAATCTTCTCGCGAAGAATCTCTATTGCCGGGTTCGTAGTATCATAAATTTCATTTTTGAGATATCCCAACAAATAAAAATCCAGCGGATTCAAATCCGGAGATCTGGCAGGCCATGCTACTGGACTTCTTGTTCCAATCCATGAATCGGGAAAAGTTCGATTTAGATAGTCTGTGACTATTCTTGAGTTGTGTGGACCACATCCGTCTTGTTGGAACCATGGACTATTACGCCGATACCGTATAGGAAGATCATCCAACATTTCTTCTATAATTTCTACATATTTTGCTCCGGTTAGGTTGCCGTCAATAAAATAGGTTCCCAGTAATTTATTATTCAACAAACCGCACCATATGTTCAAAGAAAAACGATATTGATGTCTAACTTCATGAATTAAGTGAGGATTTTCTGTGGCATAAAAATGTTCGTTCCTTCGATTGAACATGCCAGAATTTGTGAATGTCGTTTGGTCTCCCCAAATGATATTGTGCGCAAAATTGTTGTTATTCCGCACCTTCCGTTGAAACCAATTACAGAATTGCAACCTTCTCTCAGAATCATTGCGATGTAGCTTTTGCACGGCTTGGTATTTATAGTCATGGTATCCGTGTCTCTTGACTATTTTATCAACAGCACTTTTTGATAAATTGCATTCACTAGCCATAGTTCTCGATCCTATTCCTGGATTCATTCGAATTTGGGCCAGAACATTGATGTCATTGATAGGCTCGTTTCGTCGTACATAAGGACCTCTAGGTTTGATGAATGAATTATGTGCAAGTAACGTTGTAGATAAACGTCGAAACATTTTAATATTTGGTGTTGTTCTTTCAGGATATAATTCACCATACCTTTGTTGGGCTTTGAACGAATTTCTATCTAGTTTTATGTACACTTCGTACATATCTCTCTTCTCTTACCATATCGAATAAGTTAAATTGAAATTACTCAGAAAAGTATTCAATGACAAGTTCTTGTGACACAATAATAAACGAAGTGACAAATAATATGACATTTCTTGTTATGTTCTTTTTTATCCACGGCCTACTACTTGAAAAATAATACATTCAATAAACCTAGAGTTGTGTGTATTTAAGAAAAAACAAGTCTATCAACGATATCAATGTTCTGACCCAAATTCAATTGAACCCAGAAAAAAATCGAGAACTGTGGCCAGTGAATGCAATTTATCAAAAACTGCTGTTAATAAAATAGTCAAGAGACGCGAATACAATGATTTTAAATTTGAATACCAAGCCTTGCAAAAATTATATCGTAATGATCTCAAAAACAAGTTCGATTCTGTAATTTGTTTCAACGGAACAAATGACAAATCCAACAATAATGATTCCTCGCGAGAAGATTGAGAATGTATTGGAAGGTATTCAAGGAGACGAAATAAGCAAATGTATAAGAAGTATGGGTTCCAGAACCGCAAAGTGCATTTTACAAAATGGTGGACATTTCGAACACTTACTTCATTAATGTTCATCATTTACTTTCGAATAATCATTTGATTTTTCTTTCATTAAATGATAGTTTCGTTTAATTATTATGAATTAGGTTTTTCACCTCTTGAAATTTGTAAATAATTATTACTTGTTTCTTGCTTTGATTCTGTTACGTTCCATTCGGTTGAAGATGAGTAAGTTGATTTTCTTATCGAAATGTATTGCATGTTGTTAATTAAACTAAAGGTACCTAAGTGTAATACAGATCCGACCCAAAGAAATTTGGATAAGGGTCAAATTCACCTGAAAATCAACTTTGAATGACATTGTATGATATATCGTTGAATTAAGCGTTAAAAGTTATTTCGAAAAGTGTCATAAAATATGCAGGTCCGTATTGAAAAAACTGAGGTTGAAGGTGGCCCAGAGCGTACGAAACGTTAGATACAAATTCTGATTGGGTCAAATTGAGGATAATTTACTGTCAAATAAAAAACTCTCGTGACATTTTTTGATAATATTCGAAATAAAGTGGGAAAAAAAGAACAATGAAAATGACAGAATTTACTTTTCTTATGATATCTCAATAACCGGCCCTGATAATCTCGATTTGTTTGAACTGCTTGACAATGCTTCTATGAATGCAACTTTTTCTCCATTTGACCGACCTTCTAACTCTTATGGTTTAAAAGTTACCAATACAATCCCATTAAAAAAGTGGCCACTCTGTATATATATATATATATATATATATATATATAGTGTCCGTCATGAAGTTGGCTACATTTGGCAGGAAAAATTGTTATTGAAATATCTGAAAAACTCTGATGGCGGTTCGTTTCTGCATGTCTGACAACAAAAAATTCCTTTGCGATTTATATCACGTGACCTCAGATTTGGCGGGAATTTCAAAAGGAGTTGTGTGTGGTGCAGAAAAATTGTCAAATTGGCAAGATATCGAAAGAATTTACAGAGAAAATATGTTTGGAATCCAATAAAAACTTCATGTACCAATTCTGAACCATTTTGAAGAAAAATACCATTTTATTCCTCTGCCCTTACTAAGAAACTTTATACATTCTTGTTTCATCTGAAAAAGCTTTAATTACCCAAATCACATAAGTTTGGGTCAAAAATAATCAAATATTTGTGGAAAGACATTTTGCGTGAGATTAATTAGAAAACACGATTTATCTTGTCACTAGGTGTAGTCATGCCCTGTATATTCTCAAATAAAATTTAAACCAACTAATATTTGTTATTGAAACTCAATAATACATTTTCATCTTGCTAATCATATTGGTAGTAAATTTGATCTTCAATGACTTAGCTTATTTTGAATTTTATAAGGGAAAAAGATCTATTTTGTTGTAACAATAACAATATCACAATAACTTGTTCACAATTTTGTTGGAGTTGTCGTTCTTCATCAATCTATCAATAGAGATGGCTCCAAAACTGAGTATACACGAAAAAATAGAAATAGTATTGTAAATTGTATAAGGCGACAATTATCATAGCACAAGAGAAGTAGCTGAAATTTTCAATGGAAGGCATCCAGACCAAAATTTGCATTTTACTACCGTGGCAAAGATATTGCCAAAAATTTAAGGAAACTGGTTCGGTTGGAAACAAATATAAAAGTGTTCACGTTGAGCCTGTTGTGAATAATGAAAATGAAGCAAACGATGTTTTACTGGCAGTCACTGAGACACCAAGAAAGACGAAAATGGTGGTGGAAAAGGCAGAAATATATCAAACCTCTGTTAGACGAATTTTAAAGCAAAATCACTTGCACCATACAAACCAAAATTTGTGCAAGTACTGAGAGACAGGGATTATGACGCTCGATTTTATTTTTGTGCATGGTTCCAGGGAATAGAAAAATCGAATAAAACGGTTTTCTTCACATAAAGGATTCAATATAAAATTGAACCAGAAAATGGTAGATCTCAGGTGAAAAACAACTACTTTCCTGGCAAATACCACGCAGGACGTTGAATGATATTCAACCTGAAAATCCATGCATACTTCCATATAATATCAATGGACATTGAATGCAAATGTTTGTTTCTGATAAGCTCGATTATGTTTAATTTATGTCGTGTTCACCTAACAATCCGCATACCGGTTTCAGGCTTCCTGGCCCTCATCAGTACGGAGTAGTCAACCAGCCAAAGGTCCAAAGAATTCTGGCTGAAGTGAGATACAACGTAAACTAACCATCAGCGAGTTTGTAACACCTATAGGTACGCCGGAGAAGATAAACTTTAACTGGCGGTACCTAGTGACAGAAAGAAAGACTAAGGGCCAAGAAGCCTGAAACCGGTATGCGGATGGTTAGGTGAACACGACATAAATTAAACATAATCGAGCTTATCAGAAAGAAACATTTGCATTCAATGTCCATTGATATTATATGGAAGTATGCATGGATTTTCAGGTGAATATCATTCAACGTTCTGCGTGGTATTTGCCAGGAAAGTAGTTGTTTTTCACCTGAGATCTACCATTTTCTGGTTCAATTTTATATTGAATCCTTTATGTGAAGAAAACCGTTTTATTCGATTTTTCTATTCATTCCACTTCACATGGCACTTATCTTTCACTATATGCTAGACGGGCTTGCCACTCCTAGGCTTGCCACCGTATGCGGTTTACGTTGTGTCTCACTTCAGCCAGAGTTCGTTGGACCTTTGGCTGGTTGACTACTCCGTACTGATGAGGGCCCAGAAGCCTGAAACCGGTATGCGGATTGTTAGGTGAACACGACATAAATTAAACATAATCGAGCTTATCAGAAAGAAACATTTGCATTCAATGTCCATTGATATTATATGGAAGTATGCATGGATTTTCAGGTGAATATCATTCAACGTTCTGCGTGGTATTTGCCAGGAAAGTAGTTGTTTTTCACCTGAGATCTACCATTTTCTGGTTCAATTTTATATTGAATCCTTTATGTGAAGAAAACCGTTTTATTCGATTTTTCTATTCATTCCACTTCACATGGCATTTATCTTTCACTATGTGCTAGACGGGCTTGCCACTCCTACTGAAAAGGAATCTTTCATTTAGAAACCTATCGGGGTGGGAGATTTTTCAGAGTGTTTCTTTCTGTCACTAGGTACCGCCAGTTAAAGTTTATCTTTTCCGACGTACCTATAGGTGTTACAAACTCGATGATGGTTAGTTTACGTTGTGTCTCACTTCAGCCAGAGTTCTTTGGACCTTTGGCTGGTTGACTATTCCGTACTGATGAGGGCCAAGAAGCCTGAAACCGGTATGCGGATTGTTAGGTGAACACGACATAAATTAAACATAATCGAGCTTATCAGAAAGAAACATTTGCATTCAATGTCCATTGATATTATATGGAAGTATGCATGGATTTTCAGGTGAATATCATTCAACGTTCTGCGTGGTATTTGCCAGGAAAGTAGTTGTTCTTCACCTGAGATCTACCATTTTCTGGTTCAATTTTATATTGAATCCTTTATGTGAAGAAAACCGTTTTATTCGATTTTTCTATTCATTCCACTTCACATGGCACTTATCTTTCACTATATGCTAGACGGGCTTGCCACTCCTACTGAGAAGGAATCTCTTATTCAGAAACCTATCGAGGTGGAAGATTATTCGGAGTGTTTTTTTCTGTCACTAGGTACCGCCAGTTAAAGTTTATCTTTTCTGGCGTAACTATAGGTGTTACAAACTCGATGATGGTTAGTTTACGTTGTGTCTCACTTCAGTCAGAGTTCTTTGGGCCTTTGGCTGGTTGACTACTTCGTACTGATGATGAGGGCCAAGAAGCCTGAAACCGGTATGCGGATTGTTAGGTGAACACGACATAAATTAAACATAATCGAGCTTATCAGAAAGAAACATTTGCATTCAATGTCCATTGATATTATATGGAAGTATGCATGGATTTTCAGGTGAATATCATTCAACGTTCTGCGTGGTATTTGCCAGGAAAGTAGTTGTTTTTTCACCTGAGATCTACCATTTTCTGGTTCAATTTTATATTGAATCCTTTATGTGAAGAAAACCGTTTTATTCGATTTTTCTATTCATTCCACTTCACATGGCACTTATCTTTCACTGTTCCAGGGAATGTTAAAAGACAAACGAGATTTCTCAAAAAATGTGCTATTTTCTGACGAAACAACTTTTACCTCAAATGGTGTCGTAATTTCTCAAAATTGTATATGGTGGGCAGATCATGAGCCAAGGACCAATATAGTTTCGAAGTGAATGTATGGTGTGGAATTTCAAATGAGCGAATTGTAGGTCTCTTCTTTTTAGATAAAAGTTTAAATGGCGAACGGTATTTGAACGTATTTATCGACAACCTACCATTACAAGAGCGGATTTGTTTATCATTTCGACGAGATGGGTTCTATCCATTCTACGAATGGTGCGGGAGTGGTTGAACAATGAGTTTGGTGAGCAGTCTGCTAGGTCTCCAGACCTAACGCCGTGTGATTTCTTTATAGGGTTACCTAAAAGCAATGTTTATGAACAACGCCCATTTCGAAATGTAGAACATTTAAAGCAAATATGAAATTTTTGATCGTTAAATTTTGTTAAATCTAATGACTTCAATTTTCAACATTCATTTTTTTATCTTCATCAAAAAAAAATTTCTATAGTGAAAAATATTTGTTCAATGTATTTTTAATTTCATCCAATGAGTTATGTGAACGAAATTCATTTTACGAGCTTTCATTTAGTTTCAATTTGTTAGTTAGTTCTTTCTTTCGTTCGTTTGTTAGTTTAGGTCAAATCTTGCAAGTGAATTTTGACCGACTTCTAGTCGTTTGCCTTATTTGAAGTTTGATAGGTGTTCATAATTCCGGTGACAATGCATTATGGAATTTTTGTTGAAGAAAAAAATAAAATAGCGGATCTAAGATTGCGGACGAAATTCGTAATTATGATTCGATTTGATTAAAAATTGGTATATAGGGTTTTAGGTGTATGAGATTATGAATTCATTGTCAAAATTCATAAATTGGAAATGATGGCTACAAGATGGCGAACGAGTTTTGTGATTATGGTCCGATTCGATTCAAGATTGGTATGTGGGGCTTTTGGTGTCGGGAATTATGAAATGAGTGTCAAAATTCATGAATTCAGAATAGCGGCGCCAAGATGGAGGGCGTGTTTTGTGATTATGGTCCAATTCGCTTCAAAATTGGTATGCAGGGGTTTTTGGATTCGGATATTATGAAATTTTTTTGTCGAAATTCATGAATTCAAGGCGGCCCCAAGATAGAGAACGAGTTTTGTGATTATGGTCCGATTCGATTGAAATTTGGTATGAGACGGTTTTTTGCTGTCGGGCAATTTGGATTTTTTTGTCAAAATTCAATAATTCGAGATGGTGGCCCAAGATGAAGGACCATTTTCTGATTATTGTCATGTTCTAATCAAAAATTGGTATTTGGGGGTTTCTGAGGTCGGAGATCATGATTTGTTTAGCTCAAAACTTACAGGAAAGAGACCTTTGCAATAACGATGCTTATTAGAAATGAGCAGATTGAGGCGAGCTAAGCAAAAGCAAAAAAAAATACCCAATAAAAAAAAATTGAAATACAAGCTTTTATTCAATGAAATATATGAAATAAGTTTAAGTCATCGCTGACAATGATTAAATAATTTTTTTGTTAAATTATTTAGTTTTGAAAAAACTTGTCGCGTGAATTGTAATAAAATCAACACTTCGACAAGTTGTTATCTATCAACCAATCATTGTCGAATGAAATAAATTGGTACCTACTTTTATGAATACTCTGTAAAAATTGAATAGTTTGACAAGTTCTTATCTACCAACCAATCACTGCTCAATCAATTTAATTGGTACCTACTTTTATGATCACTTCGCGCGACAAATCAAATAATTAAATCATTGTCAGCGATTACTTAAACTTATTTTATACGTTCAAGTACACAGCTTCCATAAAAGCTTGTCTTTAAGAAAATTTCAGTTATTTATTTTATTAGGGGATTGGAAATATTATAGATCATGTATATAGTGTTCCTTCACGCTAGTGTGATTTTTCTATTACTCTAGCCGATCGAGTATTTTGTATCCAAACTCATGGATTGCGCGTTACTGTTCCATCCTAATAGCAGCTGACCAGTTTTTTCTTCATCCATTAGGCATGGTCTGACTCTTCGAATCACTTTGAATTTTTGAATTTCTGCGGACGAGCGAGCGAAATCCGCAAAAGAAAGCAAGTTACGGAAAATAGTGGTTCCCAACGTGTTTCACACAATATTTTTCCTAGTTTTGATATAATGTGATCTTTTTTCAAGTTAGAAATATACAAAATATATATTTGAAAAAACTGAAGAACACGCTCCTTACGCACTGAAAACGACGATGAATATTGAAATAAAAAAAACAAAATTCTCAATTTCAAAGTGAAAAATAAAAAAAAATCGTCAGGCGTGGGGATTCGAACCAACGCTAACTTTTGAGATCCAGAGCTTAGTCTAGCGCCTTACCACCAATAGCTGCAGAAATTGGATTTGGTGTCAGTTATTCTATGGCTAGATTGAGTCATGAATGAATTTTCATGAAAAGAATTGATGCTTCTTTACCAGTTCGGACCATCGCCTGTATCGCGAAAACTCGATTATATGTTCCATAAATCCATTATATCAACTCATAATGTGCAAATGAATGGCTCTAGAGAGGTCAATAACTTCAGGTCTCCAAATCTGCAAGCTAGAACTTCTGGTAACCATCGTGATCTACAAACTATATATACCAATATCGAAATTATTTGAAAGAAGAAAGGACTAGTACAGATATAAGGGGGTTTCTAGGCATCGATAGAATTTGCGATTTTAATATATTGCTGATGCGATTATCAAGGTCATAATGCAAAGTTGACATCTATGAAAGAAAGCCTCCGTGTCATTAAATTGAAAATTTCAATTCACCCCCTTTTAGGGGTAGTTTGTATTTATGATTTTTCTAATAACTCTGCTGTATGGGAGTAGATATGCTATGTCGGTTCTGGCGCAGTTCCATCTGCGCCAGAACCGACATAGCTCCACACGCTCTCCGGTTACTCCCGCCACATGGCACCGCCACTGGTTTGTCACTGAGGTCTGAGACAGCTGAGAACGGAGGATCGTTTTGGGGCCCAACCTATAGGAAAAACATGGCTGCCGCTAA